>CAFUXE010003104.1:908536-930823 GCA_903364295.1 Serranus cabrilla | reverse complement strand
TCTGGGCCTTTTGATCGCATCACATGATCTTCCTCGTCAGATGGAGTTTGCTCGGCTGTCATGGAAACGTAGATGCTCAGTTTAGACTCATTCACGGCAGGTTACAGGTTTAAATTAAAAGTTCATTCTTGACTTTGGAGATTTGACAACAACATCTCACCACAAGGTCCCTCAATTCAGTAGCTGCTGTGAAGCTTTCAATAGTATCCTCAACAAGTGAGCAATCGTGGAATAAAAGACTGAAAGCTCCAAAACAGACCTTGTGGTGTTTTTACAGATGTTTGCTTTTCTTTTTAAACTTATAATGTTTGCTCACCTGTAAGTCACCATGACTAATACTTCATTTTGGACGAATCTTTGTTGTAAATAGTAAAAGAGAAAAATAATTTAGTGTTGTCAGCCTCACCACACGCCACTAGGTTTAAATCAATTAAATGCCAGCTTGGTTTAAAACCCTCAAAAACTTGATTTTAAATACAATATTTTTCTGAATGATTTCTAGCAACAATTAAATTAAGAGTAAACATCATGAAGTCTTGTTAAAGGGATAGTTAAGAGGATATCTACAGTTCTTTTTAAATTACTGGGGATTAACAAGTTACTCCGTGCTATCTTTACATGGCCAACAGTTGTTTACCTCTATATTAATGTTGTAAATGCTGTGTAAAGCAACTTTAAGCAGGGTTGAATGAGGCACTCAGTGTATTACCTACAGCAGACGGTGGTCGGCACGCTCCCGGTTTGGAGAAGCAGGCAGGAGCAGAAGCTAAGAAATGTACAGCTGTGGACAGGCAGCAGCAAAACAAATTTTAGCCACCTAAGACGAAAAACAAAACAAAACAGCTAAAGTGTGAGCTATGGTTAGAATATTTTCAGTGCTTTACCTTGTCTTCAAACAGCCCTGTTCAGGTTTACTCAGTGGGGACTGAAGCAGTTCTCTAAGCTCCCTCTAAAGCCACCAGACTCCATTGACAAAACCACTTATTTTACCTCACAGAACACAGGAGCTGCTGGTCTAACCTCCATTAGTTGGTTTGTTTGTGTTATTGTGTGACTGGTGAATCCAAATTTAAAACACCACAGTCGCACACTAGCAGTAACAGTACACAATGAGCGGACATGCAGTTTGACTTAACACCGACTACGTTACACATAGGTAAGTGTGTATTAACTATTTAATGTACAGTTCAGAGTTAAAATCACATATCTACAATAAAATGCACATAAAGCACGTAGAGCCAGATGAAGCAACATCAGTTCCCCAGATGCTTGTGCACATGAATACCTCGATGTAGGAACCAGTCTTCAAGGCACATTTTAGTTTCACTTCAAGCCACATTATGTTCATGTAATCCATAAAACTTGTTGGAAAGTTCGAGCAGTTTCTCTCTTTCTTTTGGAGTATTGCACTATCCCAAGCCTGGTTTTAGGAGGATTTGGAGAACCTCATTTTGATTCATCTGGCTCCAAAAATACATTTTTTTCCGACCATACAAAGTGAATAGCATGGCTAAGATTACATTAAGAGACCAGAGATAATAGGAATACATAATGGTCATGCAAGGAATTAAATGGTTGATGTGACATAAATGATTAACTGTTTGAATAAAATAGTTCAAATCCAGATGCTGGGTGACAGAAATATATAGAATACGGTTTTCTACTTGGCCATAACTATGCGGTAAATATCAGGACTACTTCATGAGCACAAACAGTTCAGTAATAGTTTCTGCCAGTTCAGATACACTCTGCTGTTCTGTGACTGGTCGTAAGGCAAGGGGGTGTGGGGGGAGAGAGGTAAAGACCCGGGACATTTTTCACAAAATCCTTCATCCACAGTTTGCGGTAAATGCTGGGTCATTTTTATGCTTTTTAACCCGACAACATGACACACACACTCAGAATCATCATGGCAATGCAGCATCATCAGAATAGCATCATTGTGTAACATGAATTGGCATTTGTGTCTCTTGATTTGGCTAATGATGGTTAATATACAATCGTCTTATCATACATCTGCGTTGGCAGCTGTTCAGTCTCGTCCGTTCCAGCTGTTGAATACGTCATGAATTGAAAATGGGAATCCAAATCTGGTTTTAAAGTCAATTTAATAACACTTGTTTCTGATTCAGTGCATTTATTGCTCATGACACAACACCACTGATTCACGTTTTTTTTTTCTTTTTCTTTTTTTTTTTTTGATTCCTGAAAAGTAAAATTTCCATTTGGAAAAAGTCTCTTCACGAGGTGGTCTCTGGCTCCTCTTGGAGTACCGTCTTATTTCCTATTAGCGTTGGAGCAGTGAACACACCACGTGTAACAGTGTGTGCAGTTAAAACTAGAGCCATTAAAAGGTAGTCACAACCATAGACGTCCGGTCATTGGCTTTCAAGTGATGGCTGATCTCCAAGGGTTTGTGCTTCACATCAACAGTCATCTAATACACAGACAACAGGGTAATAAAGCTACAGTGTTATGAACACCACTTAACTTGATTGGCATTATACTTTCACATTAAAAAAAGACTGTACTCTGAATGTCCAGTAAAGTATTGATAGTGAGGATATGCGAGTGTACCTACAAGTCCATAACTGTAGTGTCAAGGATTTAAATAACAGAGTGAACATTAACAAGAGAGACTCACACGGAGAAGATAAGAAGAAAAGTTGTGTACGTGAGTAAGATGGGTAAATATAGAGTTTATTATACTTGATCATTTATACATCACAAACTGTTATTTGTGACTTATTACATGTTTCGGAATAATAATAATAATAATAATAAAAGGATACAGTGGTAAAATTGTACAATGCATTTCTGTTATAAATCAATTGAACTGAACGGGGGCTGAGGTGCGTGGTGGTTTTGATGTTTTGAGGCAATTCTCTTGTATCTAATAAAGTCTATTTAGTTGTCAATCACGTAATGATCACCAGAAACTCAAAGACACTTACGGTCCACCGAGATAGAAAGTCCAAATTCCTTCTGGCGCAAAAACAGATGAAAAAACACATTTATCTCCCGATATATATATATCTATATATAGATATATTGATATATATTAATATTTGACAAATGTCTCACGTGAGCAGTATAGAATTTCTTCATGGCATTAGTTTGCGGGTATTTACAAATTTTCTGTCAAGTTCAGGAATGTCACCAACAAGCCTTTTACTCATGTTCAATAGAGAATAGATTACTATCACAGGGGATTGTGCTGATGAACACCTTTAAGACACAGTCATGAGGAAATGTAGTTGAGGATCGTTAAAAAGGCAAAAAGGAAAACCTGATTGTTTTTCTTCTAATGAATTCAATGGAAATAAGGGCCAACTTCTGCAGCAAGCTGCATGCTAGCATTTCTTTTTGTTACAGTCAGCACATTATCACTATCCCCAAAAAATGGGAAAACAATTGAGAATTTAAATGTCAGCTATATAAAGATACAATCAACAGCCTTTAGGGGCCTCCTGACTCTTTTTTTAAAGAACGCCCTGAGAGGCAAGTTAGGAAAAAAAAGTCTGGTGAACCATTTTGTAAGTGTGATCCAAGTAGTTTTCAGGATTATTTTTCTAACTTTCTTTTATTTTCACATGTGAAAACAGGTGAATAATGGTTAAAACGGGTGTTTTTTTCTGGTAGGATCACTCTGTTTGTTGTTGTAATACTCATTTAGGCCACAAGGGGGCGAAGAGCACCACTAAGCCATATTGTGAATAGAACTCAAATCTTTCAAATCAGTCGAAATTGTTTTTTAGCTTTTCCCCACCTGTTTCACGTACGAAACGTAAATTTAAGCAACACAGAAAGATTTTCTTGTCTCTTTTCGCCCGTTCATAAACAAAAAAAAATCGATCACCTGATTTTTCTTCGTACTTGCCTCTCAGGGCTTCTGGACTTTTTTTTATATTATTTTACCTTTACTGTATGTAAAAAGTGACTAAAGTTAACAAACACATCCAATTCAGTAGTTTCTGCCATCCACGTGGAACAAAACGAGATACTTGCATATATACAAATAATCAAGTTCCTTTTCTGGTTTTCAAATTGAAGCACAGTCGTCTAATTCATGAGACAATCCAAAGCCTCACGGTAGCAAAAGGCAACTTTAAACACCAGTCGAGTGATGTGATTCAGGTTCGAGCAGCTCTTTCATCCGACAATCAGCTCGCTGGAGTCGAGCGGATTTCTAAAAAGGCTCTCCTGTTCAAACTGGTGACAGTATAAGGTCACTCAATACAGCATTGGTTTGATGCTGGAGATGTAACACTGCTGGCAAACTGAAATGCTGCACATACCAATCCACATGTATTCTTTCTTTTTTTTTTTGATTGATATGCAGCAAAACAAGCACAACAGTACTTCATCCCATCACAGGTCAGAAAGCCTTTTTTTGGACACATTTCTCTTCGCTGATTGTGTAACTCTAAAGTGACTGCACACGAAAAACAAATCCACAAAATGAAACATGAATAAATTAACACTGATGCCTTGACATGGCAGTTAAACCTGAGTTCTGTTTTGGAAGTGGTTTCTTTTTTTTTCTTTTTCTGATGATAGTACTCTATTTCTATTCAGGCATTGATAAACTCTACTATACGTTTTTGAGTTACACACTCAACCGTTTTCTGTTAAATACATAAATTATTTCACAGTTTGCTGTCAAGTCCCCAGATGTGCCACCCCACCCCCAACCCCTACGTTATGTTGTCAACAAGCAAACTCCTCAAAGTTGCCTAGAGTCGGGTGACGAGGTAACATGTTCGGCGTGAATCCGAGACTGTCCGAGTGACTCCGGAGGGTGTCACAGGTGCTCTGCAAAACACAGGGAAGGAAGGAGGGAAGACGAGTTCAACCGGGTTAAGGGAGGGGCAGTGAAGGGAGTGATGGTGATGATGAAGAAATAAATGAGCCACAGGTAAAATGAGAGTGACCGGGACGATGGAGGGACGCAGAGGAAACGAAAAAAATCGTATGAAATTGTGCAAAAACAGAAGTATTAACGCATCAGAAACAAAGATAGGATGTTAAATGGAGGGCCGTAAATGACAGAAACATATGTGGACAGTGATGATGTAATGCATACAACAGATTTGGAAAATCCAAGATCAGCCACATCGTTTATGTTTCACAAATTGTGAAAAGAGAGTTTAAAGAAAAATCGGGGGAAGGTGGGGAGAGATGAGTGAAAGGAAGGAGAAGAGAAAGAAAACAGCAGATTTTTAGTCCTGTTTTTACACTAACATGATCAATTCTTATAGTTACGGAAGTTGAAACATCCACATGTGTCTGCATTTTCCTATATGTGCAGAGGAATTTATAAAAGAAGGAAGCATCATGGCAGCAGAGAGACAGCTTTCTGATTTTGCATTGGTTCCATTTCTACAAACGTAAACTGGCCGTGCATCGCAGATCCAACTGTCCAACAATTCATATTTGCTTTGACTGAAAAATTCCTCTACAAAATAAAAGAAAGCACAATATGTGATGTTGTGAAGTGAAGCTAATGCACAAGTGCCAAAAGCTGCAGTTCCTTGTCTGGCCACTTGAGGCTGGCTCTGACAGCGAGTCGATACCTATTGACTTACATTAAAATGACAAAAATGCTTTTGGTCTCTATTGCTAATCTCCCCCTCCGAGAATAATGTGAGGGGCTGAATTTTTATGTAAATCACATTATTAATTTATGTTAAGGCTTAAAGTTATGCATAATTAAGGACATGGCCGCTTTGAATGACAGGCGGCTGCCCTCACAGGCGGGGTGCTGCTGCATTCAGCTCACCTCCGCTCTCCTCTTCGCCCTTTTTTTTGGATTAACCTGGAGTCAGGAGGCACCGTTAACACCCACTGTGAGCTTAAATTCTGCTCCTCAGAAACCTGTGAGTGACATGATGGAGACTAGGTCCATATTTATTACAGTATATCTTATGTCTGACCAGACTGCAGATTTAGCCACAACTGTTTAAAAATGGCTCTGATTATAATTGGCTGGACTCGATGTCCCGGCCCTTCAGAGTTAGGATAATATCCTTAACCTGACCAGATGTATGAAATATTAATCACTGCAGGGCTGCAGTCTTATCACCTATATTAACCAGCACACATTCAGCTAGAGAAAACGCCGGCAAAGTGAAAATGCTAAATGTTAGTTTCATGAAAAAGTAGCAGTAAGTGATAAGTGATAAGTTGCATATTTTTAGAGGCAAATAAAATTTGGTGATTAACAAGGCAACAACTAAATATCATCAAATATGTAACTAAGTACATTTACTTAAGTAGTTTTAGGTACTTGTACTTTACTTGAGTATTTCCACATACGTAAATTTATATTTCTACTTACATTTGAGAGGCAAATATTGTACTTTTTACACCATTACATATAGCTTAATTACTTTTTTAGGTCAAGATTTAGCATAAAAAATAGAATCGATTTAAATTATTATGCATAAATAAAGCCACATAAAAGTATATTAAGTAGTAGAAATTAGCGCTAGCTTCACAACAGTAAAATGCTGCTTTCATAAATGCATTGAAAAAATTATAAAATAATATATTGTACTTTTACTTGAAGAAGTTTTGAATGCAGGACTTTAACTTTTTCTGGAGTGATTCTGCAGTGAGGGAGTAGTACTTTATTAAAGTACAGGATCTGAATACTTCATGTTTAGCTAGTTATTGATAACCAGGACGCCTTATTAAAATCAAATACATACAGAATACTACCGGTTTGGCACCAGTGACATACAATGCAACATACCAACTCTTCCTTCTTTTATAAATTCCTCGGTGTGTGCAGATCATCTCGCTGAGTAGAAAACTCCTGACACTGTATGTGGATAACAACCATCGGTAGTCCCATCGGCAAAACTGGCTACTCCAGCAGACAAAGAACCATTTATATTGTGTGCAAACTCACTGCATGCAGACCTGTGATAACATCACAAAGTAATGCATCTAGTGATGTTATCTGGCACGAGCCTCAAATGCATTGCCTCTAAATGGACCTCTGTGCTGCAGGGAAACAAATAGATCTTGTGTGGTTCAGCTTTTTGTACAACAATTCAATAAATATGTAATCTGTTTTCACAGGAGATCTGCACTTTATCCTATTGGGAAAGAAAGCATCATTATTCAGTGGAAGGAGCAAGTCTTGCATAGTGCAGAGAGTCAAATCATTACGCACTTGGAGAATCCAACCAACTTCTGTTGAGCCGATAAATACAGAAACACACCAAGCTAATCAGTCCTGACACGACAGTGGACATTAAAATGCTCGCTGCAGTTGGATAATCACCCCTCTTTTTGTTGACTATCTACCAAATCATTCGTAGCCACTGAGGGAATGATGTATGAGATGGTCTCAAGTATGTATGAAAGAGAGGGACAGCATGGGAGGGAGCATCTATTATCAATGGGGTGTGCTACCTGGGGGCATGATTAGGCGTGACACCAGGGCTGGTTGGGTTCTCTGGAAACTCCTGGAATAGACATGATGAAAAGAAAGATGGGTGAGGGTGACTGAAATGAAAATAAAACACAATGCAAATGCTAGTAGTTAAACTTGTGAGGGAATACTGCAAGAGGGTGTTTTTCCCCTCAGTGATATCATTAAAGTTCTGAAGGTAGATGGCTGTTTAAAATACGATTTGAGCCTCTTAATCAGCAGGGAAAACAAAAGAAATGATTGCTGTCATCCGGACGTGTTTGACGATCATTAAAGAGAATGAAAGTCAAACCTAAAGTAGACGCTAATAAATAACTAAACGCTTTACTTTACTGTCAGGTTGTTTGAGTGGAGATGTGACAATGGACTAGTTATTGAATATGAGAGAAAAGAAGTACAAAAGGATGGTTTATCGTAAGCAGGTGGATTTATGACATGAATGGGGCAGAATACAGTAAATATCAGACTATGTAAGACTCCAGTAAAAAAGCACAACATACTACAAATATCAGCTCTCTGAATAAATTCTACTGCCAGTAAAAAAAACCACACGGACTAAAATAACCTCCTTCATCACTACGTTGGCTTAAATTAACATATCTCCACTCCTACAGAAGAGAATAAAGAACTTCTTTCAATCTTTTCTTCCACTTCAGCTATCAGACCAAACCCTGATCCCGAGGCAACTGAGCATGCAAGAACACAAACCACATGCAGAGACAAACCCACTGCTTTTTCACCAGTTTGAAGATAAATAAGGAGCGTGGCGTCGAACTGAAAAAGTCTTGGGCTTGTGCGACACACAACAGAGAGTTGGAGCTTGCATTTCCAAGATTTTGCCAATAATGGATGCAAACTGGAGGATACAGGAGCCTTTACTCAGGGACAAAAGGAACTGTCTGCACTTAACAAAAATCTGCTTAAATGCTTTTGAGTAAAACAGCACCAGAGGAAAAAGGAAGTGTTTTAGCTTTTGTTGCAGCTTCCACCCCGACAATGAGCTGCAGGGAGAGATTAGTGGCTTTTAGCTGTTTGGACGTGAGACACGACCGGTGGCCCCCGTGAGTTAGAAAAAAACGGATAAAATGCCTGTTATGGGTTAGATTTTAACATTAACTTCAATTTAAACTGATAGGAAAGTTTAGTTATATTGGCACTTAAACAACGTGATTAAACCCACTTTAAAAACTTTATCTCAAGTGATGGCTTAGTAATTAAATGATAAGAATGGAAATAAGAAATCAACAGCAATTCAAATGAAATAGTATCAAATAAAGAGGAGACAAACGAACATTAACACATGAAAAATATACAATAAAAATCTAATATAAACTACAAATAAAACATCCACATTTATGATGTGAGGTTAAATTAAATCTAGATCCGTTTTATATTGGTCGAATATTTCAGACAGAGGAGAGAAGTTTCATAGAGCATTTCTCATCGCGGCACCACCGGGGAGTATGCATTCACACACCTCTGATAAAAATGGTTGTTTTTCATGATGAGTGTTTAGACATTTTACACAGATTAACACAGAAATAATGTAAATATAACTTTGAAAACAGACTGAATATGCGACAGGAAGTCATTTAGCTTCAGCCGTGTTCATTATCAGCATATATCACCTCTCAGCGCTGCTTAAGCTGCTGAAATTAAAAGTTGTCCACATATATAATAGGACTTTTTTAAAGAACATAAGGGAAATCATTTAGAAGAAATAATTTTGTTTTCCTAGTTTTTTTTTATAATATGCAAATAGTTTCACATATAATTAGGGACATTTAAACCAAATCCCATCCCAGAAGTATCTTATTACAGTTTATAGCTTATTACACCACTAAAAAAATGTATATTATACTGAAACATACATTCAACAATTTATAGTTGCAGTGCAGTCTGTATACAAGCTTAAATTGCATTATTTTGTGCTTTAAACAGAGTGAGGATGAGTGTACTTTGTCCCCGGAAACCCTCTATATCCAATTCTTCCTCCCATTGTCTTTTTAAACATGTCAAGGGTTCCAAATGATAAAAATTGTATCGTTTATAGAGTTTATGTATTGCCAATAGTCCCTTTAGAGTAAGAAGAGAACTGGATGGTGTTGTTGTAAAATTGAGCTGAGCAGGAAGACACAAAACTGCAAAGCTGTTAATATTTGAAAAAGTGAGAGTTAGATATTCTAAACTTTACTCTCAGTTGTTCCAATGATGCAGAATCACTGTCAACATATAGGTTTAAGAAACACGTTTAAAATGAAAACGGACCAAAGCACCTTCCTTGCGGGACTCCTCGGGAGATATTTATTTGCTATCAGAGAAGAAACTCGCTTTGGGCTCAAACACTTATGAAAACTTACTGAGAGTGGTTGTCCATAAAGTGTTTTTTCTCTGGCTGAAAGCACTAGCAGGGTGCTTCATCAAACAAGTGCTGCATGTGGGTTTTGTTTCAATGAAAACATATCTTGACAACACATCAGCACTCTCACTCCTGATGTATGATAGCCTAGCATCGCCTCTTTGCTTTTAACTGTCTATTTGGGCTACTATTGATTTGTTTGACATTGTCTTTTTCACCAAAGGCACCAACTGGAGGAAGCTTGCCCTCATACTGACACCACTAAATTTGACAGCTGACAATATACATGGTGATAAAAGCACTCGACAACAATCAGTGTCCTGCTGCTCTCAGGATTGGGCTTTGTTGTCTGTGATTTCTTAGAGCCCAACAGATATATATCAGATGACTGATATTAGACGATATTATTAGATATTAGATAAACATATCAAAGGCATATTGGTATTGGTGTACAAACTGTCTGATATGTACCATATATAAGGCAGAAAATGTTACTTGGTATGATTTAAAAGTGGTGTTAGTTATTAATTTTTTAATTATTTTAAAAATGGTCAGCAAGCGAACTCTGTCCTATATTTACACTCAGCCCAATATCATTAATATCATCAATCTAAAATTTGACTGAAAATAACATTCTCACATTTTCTTCCTGCAACTGTTGCCAGTGAAGGTTTGATTCAGCAGAATGTGCTGAACATTTGCTGATTGCTGATATGAAGAAGGTGCATTTCAGTTATAAATTATTTCTTAACTGCTCTGTGGAAAGCTTACATAACAGTCTGCAGGGGAAGTGGAGGTGCCTGTGGACGCCCGCGTGTTAAACCACTGGGCTCAACAGAATGCTGTGATTTAGGGCAGGACAGAAATGCCCCACATTATTCCAGCTTTCATTTTGAAGTTAAAATGAGTCCCAGTGCCTTGAAGGCTTTGAAAATGAGTTGATCATGAAATGTTAATAAAATCTCCAGACCTCTTAATCTTGTTCCGTTTTCTGCTCTTTCTTCCAGTTTTCTACATGAATCCGTTCAGAGTTTCGTGTGATCGTGCTGCCAGGCATAAAGCAGCAGAACCGCGAGTATAATAACGGCTTTCCTGCTCTCACTGAACTGTAATTACATGAGCGAGGGGCGACTTCCAGAAGCTACTGTGTATTGTGTAAATACGGACGTGTGTGTGTGGGATTAACTACGGTGAGGGCTATAACCTGTGAATGTAAGAGCACTTTATGAGTCAGATACTTTACTACTACTTGTCCATGAAATGTAGTTAAAGGGAACTCGAGCAGCAAAACACTTCACACACTCAGTCAGTTGGCTCCTTGTAAATACTCATCTGTATTCCCTCTGTAAGATGTAGATTTTTGTTATTACGGGGCACAATTTGTGCTGCTTCTCTATAACATTCACCGTGTAAATAAAGTACCGTATGTGTGCAATATTAAAAGCTATGATTATGCATTCATACTGTGCAATAAAAACAATGTTTATATATTATTAATGATTATGTTTTCCAGTGCAATACATCTTTTCTGCACGGGAAATTGAAACTAATGATGACATACGGTGGTGCGGCTTTGTTTTCTCTCTGGTGCTGTTCATTAAAAGCATTTCCAGTGTTAGCAGACATTTTGTTGTTGTTATTGTTGTTCCAGAGGCTCATTTAATTCATCACATTCAATGTATTCTGGGTTTACATTTACCAGATTGTCGCTCTGACAACGCTGTGGTCGTTTCTTGCGTATGAAGTAGCCCAGAACCTTATCCTTAAACACCTGAATGCAGAAAACATCACATAAGCATTAGTCACAGATGGGATACATTATAACCAGTGACATTAAGAGTCAAAATTAGCAGTAAAATCTGATTTAAATGACATTTTGGGAAATATGCTTAGTCAGTGTGTTGCAGAGAGTCGGATGAGATGATTGATAACACTCTCTTGTCTGTACAGCTCGTTAGCTTCGCACAAAGACCGGAAAACAGTTCATTAATTAACAAGTTATATCTTGTTTATTTGATCCAAACACAACCGAAGGGCAGGAACTACAAGTCCTGGTCTGTGCGAGAAAAATATTAAGTACTAAGGTATGTGACTGTCATCATGATTTAGTCCTCACCGTCTGCATGCAGCCATGTGAGGAGAATCCATGTTTGGATAAAATGTCAAGTGAGTAGATATTCCTCACTCCAACAGTCGGAAACACAAATTACAAGGTAGCAGGATTCTGTAGCACGTGGGACTCACAGTTTAAAGCTGAATGAATGTCCTGTTACTGTAAATATTTGGTATAACTGTGTCTATGAAAACTGTAGTTCCTCTTTGAATTCATTTCTTTTTTAGGTAAGTTAAGGTAGTTTGTTCTACTATTCATCTGAGTGAAGACTGACCTGAAGTACAAGTTTTTCATCATGGTTTTTTATTTGGAGCGCTGGATTATAAAGCATCAACGTTTTTAATGCTCCGAGCGGAAACATCACTCCCCCAAAGAATTCATAAGATTCATGTGCATTAAATAAACAACATATAAATGATGAGTTTGTGAGTTTTAGAGGTGCTGACAGGCCTTTAAACAGAGCCAGGCTACCTGTTTCACTCTGACTTCAGCAACGCAGGCTGCAGGCTCATATTACATTACAATCCACGCTGCTTCTCAAACTGTTTAAAGTGTAACACAGATGGAACGCCAGCACCCTGAAGTGGTCATTTTTCTAAAATATAATAACTGAATATAAATATATATAATGCTGTAGCAATGTTCCAAGATTTCGAATCAAAATAGTTAAGATCCTTGAAATATAATTATAAAATGTTGCCTTTTTCTGTAATATTTCTGGTTTGACATCAGGCTGCTATGTAGGAATGTTAATGAGCTGAAGAGCACACACGTAGATAATTGAAGCTAAACTGATGCTGATGGCTAATAAATTAAGGTAAAAATTGATGTTTGCAATTGTGGCTCCGCAAGCAGTGTAAAAAGTTTGAGAATCCCTGCCATACAGACTGAGGAAGCTTATTTCCCAAGATGCCGAACTATTCCTTAAATACTTCAAATAGAAATCAATTAGCTCAACTATTAGCCTTTACATACACTAGGACACAAGTACATTAAATTATTGTTGACAGGTTTTTAATTAAATAAGTGAAAACCATCATTTTACCTCGTATAGGTAGTCAAATATTTCCAGTATTGTCAGGACGCTGGCTCCGATAAACAGCCCCATCTGACCTCCAATGTCACCTGGAAAGACAGAGATGAGCAGATATGGGCAGGTACAGCAGCTGAACAATGGGGCGTGAAAGCGCTCCCCGGGCTGTCACTCCTAATTCAGTATCTCTCACAGTCATCTGAGCACAATTGTCAAAAGTGTCCATCCAGCCCCAACTTCTCATCAGACCCAACCCGGCTGCCCTTGCAAGAGCATCAGATTATGAAAATCTGTTCAGCCTGTTTCACCAGTTCAAAGAGGAAACCTCAAAGCACCAGGCGTGAACACACGATGTGAAATGTGCGGAAGAGAGGGTGGGGGGGGCCCGCTGAGAGCGCTGATACCGAGGTCAAGCACGTTTTTTCTGTCACAATGAACCTGAAACTGCGAGAATCTTACCGAGGAGCCCTGCAATTTCATAGGCCTTCTTCTGCTCAATCTTCTCATAATTCAGAGCTTCAAAGAAGATGTCCATGACCAATATATTTTCTCTGGAGAGAGGACAGACAAGAGCACACCCAGTGAGGTTTACTCCTGGTCATGTTACATTACACCAATTGTTATTTTACACTTCCTGTGCAACTATCTTTCATTATTGTTACATTGAAGGTGAACGATGGAGACCCAGGTCATGCACCCATCAACAGAAAGAGAGAAAAGAGGCTGAATGCTGGACTGCCACCATTATACTTACCCAATATATTGCTCAGTTTTGTTGAATTTCTTAGCCAGATATTTAGCAGATGCCTTACTGGGGATCTTAACCATGGACAGCTCCTTGCCATAGCGAGTCATGTTGCAGGGGGTCTGACACACACAGTAATCGTTGTCTTTCTCTACCAAAAAGTCTGTGGATGATCAAAGTCATTTAAAAATATTGTGATCACTGCGAAGAATCAAACAAACCTGCATACAGAGAGGCTCTCTAAAAATACCTCTGCACACAACCGGAAAGCAACATTCGCTGCCATCGTTCACTTTCCATGAAAGCAAATAATGACTGAAGCTATCATAAAGAGAACGGAGGGAGGAAAAAAAAAAAAAAAAAAAGNNNAAGCCAAGCATAGACACATCACAAATCTCCTTAATGGAATTTTTAAACAATAATTTCACTTTATTATTTTTGCTCCAGCACTGTTTGAGATTAAAGTCAAAGCTACAGAATTATTATTATACAAAAGCTTGAATAGTCTCATGGCACTGCTGCTGAACACTCGGTTGAATTCATACATTAATGCAAAACTATTACAATAATATTTCATACTTATGCAATAAAGTGTGTGGGCTCACCTAAAGCTGGGTCAGCACAGTCTTTGTACTGCTCAGGTGTGCACACAGTGGAGGTTCCTGTTGTTGAAACAACATAAAGGGGAAAATAATTACACATATCTCATAAAAAACTTTATGAGCACACATTTAACAGTTGTAATTAATCCTTTGCATCTGGCTGCCCTTTCACACCCTGAAATATCTCCCTGTCAGCGAGAAATATACAGGAAATAACAGCAAATTTCTGCAATAACAATTCTGAGATATTAGAGAGAGGTAAACAGAAAGCACTATAATACGCATTTCAGAGCTACATTCAGTTAAATTGTAGTGTTTTATGTATTGTGAATGAAAATAACAAAGAAAAATATATTCAGGCCACCCATTTGTGAAACACAAACATATACAGTAACAACTGGGCCTCATGCAAGAACTAGTCATCTGGCAATATTTGTTCATAAGTGGCTAATATTGGTTCTAACTTGTCACCGTCTTCACTGATTTTCACATATTTTCTTGAAGGCACAAAAACTATTAGTCCAGACCTGCTGTAGGGGTCAGGCAGTTTCTCACTAACTGGTTAAATATTTCATTACTTCAAACACAGAAAGTTAACATAAGAATGTGAAAGTGTTCACATCACAACAGGAGCAGAAAGCCCGTCCATGGTTTCCGGTCGGCTACAATAGCAACGGAAAGAGAGAGTGACGTACAACCCTGATTCCAAAAAAAGTTGGGATGCTGTGTAAAATGTAAATAAAAACTCAACTCAAAGAGTATATTTTATGTTCTAACTGATAAAGTTTTTGCAAATATATACACTGAATTCTGAAAGTTTTACACATCGTCCCAACTTTTTTGTCATATTATGCTGTAGACTAGGCCTGAAGCTTAACATTCCTGCCTCGTTGCGAATGCTAACGCAGGATTGGACAGCGTCTGTTGGAGGGAAGGGTCAGCGGGTCACATTCAGAAATCATACCGGGCATGTGAACCATCCTGCAGTTGCAGTTCTCCAGCAGGTACCGGGTTTCACAGTCAATGCGGCAGGCGGTGATGCTGTATGTGGAGAAGTATTCAGAGTCTATGGGAGTAGACTTGCAATCTCCCCAAGGCGGAGGGAGGTACTGAAGCTGAAAGAGCAAACAGCACATGTTTTCCCTCAGTATATCAGCACACAGGATTACAGCGAATACCACAATGCAAGCCCAGTACAGCAGAAGTACAAAAGAGGGACAACAAGCTGACAAAACCCAACACAAATGTCTCAAACAGAGGAGAAAAGGAAGAAATCAAATTCAGCACTTACATGAAAATGTGCACTCAAACAATATTTGCACAAAATGTCCCGTAACATTATTGCTCATGTATAGCAGCAAGCAGACACCATGCAAAACATTACTGATGCAGGTCTAGTCCCCGGTAGGAAGCAGAATACCATGGGAATAGAGACAGGCTTAATAGAAATCTGTAAAATATGTAGATTCAGACAGGACACCACAATCAATGGACAGTTTACAACCCCGAGAACAGAATTCAGAACAGTAAACAGTTTTTGAATGAACACATTAATGAATTCTACTGAGTTTAACAGACATTATACAAAACACATCCTATTTTTCGGCAAATATTTGATCCTAATGAATAACTAGCCTCCAGAAGCTTCTAAAAGTGGTTTTTAATGTTGATTAACTATTTAGATTTACTAAGCCCAAGACAGTGTGTTATAAAACGACCCTGGACTGCAATGCCTGGTGAATTAAACAATGAAGTGAAGTCAGTGTGCAGTCTCATTAGAGGTAAAACTCTCATTAAAAGGTGAAGAGCAGGTCATTACAGTTATGAGTAACTCTGGGAATTCTAAATGGATCCACTAATGAGGAATATTTAATGCCTGAATTTTAAGGTTTTGGTTCACGGTAAACATTAGACCCATGGCGCTCGTCTCATAGCTGCAGCAATGTGCCCCGCGTGGAGCTCTCTTTAACACTTTAAAGGACTTTTTTTTAATTTGGGTGTACCAACATTTAACCACCAACAAGACTTTCAGTCCACTTTAAAAGTCTTGTTTACAGCAATTTATGGTAATGAATGCCTACTACTCATCTCCATGGCAAAAACGAACCAATTATTTATGAAGGCTACTGATGCTTGTTTGGGCACTGGAGCTTATAGCTACTAATTGCAGTGGGAGCTCGCCAACAATCAATGTTAAAGGCTTCTTCCTGACAAAACTTCACAGAGAATTGATGCTGCTACTGTCACATTAAGGTTCACTGTAATTCCTAATCATCTCCACCGGCTCTAAACAGGCTAACGCTGACAATTTAATGGTCATTTAGTCAATAGAAAGTGACAGAGATCAAGTGAAATGCACTGAAGGAGTCGACTTAAAGTGGCAAATATTATTAAGCCTTGATTAGACTCCATTTCTGGCCCACATACTCTCATTTCTGAGTTAAAAACAATTGATGCCAGAGTCTTCACTGGTGATTAAACCTAATGAATCACATTGTCTCGTCCCTCCAGGTGACATTAAGTAGCGGTCCAGTGGATCGCCCCGATAACATAAAGGCAAAACAAACAAAAAAGATGTTAACAGAACTGCACATGGTGGTGGGGAGAGGGTAAAGCCAAACAACAGCTTTAATGGAGATACAGACTCGGATGAATGGATTAAAGCTGGAATGAAACCCATTAGCTGCTCCTTACTGAAGTCTATTAAACAGAGAAGACGATGGACGGGCTGCAGATGTTGCCGGATGTCTTTGCTTCAGCCACACAGAGGGGGGACAGATGGATCCATTCCTCAGGGGAAGGGGACCAGCACATGGAAGTGTGGGACTTGGGGATGGATGTGTAGCCGTTTAACAATACAGTATTTGTGACATGCAGCAAGCCCAAACAGTCATACGCTACCCTCTGCTCTTGGCTGGAAACGAACGTTTGGAAGCCGGGGGCGACCCCGAAGCCCAGCTCATGGAGGAAAGGAGGCTCTGACTGAGAGTGAAGCTGTACCTTTATGCCGGCCTCATAGGACGTCTCATCTAGGGCGAGGGGGTGAGGGAACACAGCCCACATCATTATCAGAATAATAAAGGAGGAGCAACAGAAGGGCGAGGGACACAAAGACAGCCTGTTGTCAGTGTAACAACACAACAGCTACAACTCCCAGCGGCGCCTGAAAACTTTACAGCATTGGTGAACTGGTGGGTTTTCATTCAGCCAGTCTCTTCTTTTATCCACTCTGAAGCTTGAGTCGTGACCAGGGATGTCACAGGATCAGACATTTTAAGGTCAATATTCACCATTCTTATTATTGAACTTCTGTTAAAGAGTGAAACAAAACAATAGATCTGGTTTTATTTTTCCTGACTGCTGGGTTTCATTGCCATCCAGGTATTTTAATCTGTCTCTGGTGGTCAGATGGGATTCATAAAACCTTGCAGTGATGACTCGGCAGTCTGCTAACTTGTTGGTGTTGCTTAGCTGCTCTGTTTTAACAAAGTTAGGCTGAAAAACAGGCAAGCAGACTGAAATATAACCATAGTGTTCCATCACGATTCAAAGGAAACTCGCTCCGAGCTGCAGCGCACAAAACTTGCATCATCCTGCGAACTTTAAGCGCAGGGATCACCATGAGCTCCACCTTAGAGGAACACTAGGCATTCCCAGTTTAGCTGCAGCAATGTATGAAAACGTCACATTTAGACTAAATTCCGGCTTCAACTTGGCACCAAACTGATGGTTCTTGTGACATCCCTGGTGACAACAGTTCACTTTTAACCATTGTATACTTCTACTCTAAAAGTTGGTGTAGTCACAGCCTCCTACCAACAATTAAATTCCTCTGACAGAAGCTTCACAAATGCAAAGTCTTGAAATCATAAGTGCCTCATCCAGCTGTCTATTATCACACCGAGAACAGTGTCACTGTACTCGTTGGAGACTGACTGAAATTAATGCCGGCCAGACTCTAACGACAGTCTAATTAATTCAGCACATCTTTTAGGTCGTAAACACGTCTTTTAGCTGTCACTGGTGTGGGCGCTCGTGTCATGATTATAAATGGCAATCCATGCACTTTTGCTTTCAGGAGGATTCTTAGTGATGGTGATTAATAGATCAGATTCACTTCTTGGAGATGGCTGAATGATGATACACTTGGAGCATTTTACAACAGTCGTATAGAGAAAGAGAGTGAGAGAGAAATATTACAATGCAATATTCAAAAACCGCTTCCCAAAAATAGAATTTGTCATCTTTTGTGGTGTCCAAGTGTCTGTTTTAGGAGACCAAACTCTGCCTCAATCATCCCATGTTACTCTGCTGAAACAATGGTGTAAGATTTTATTTGATCATTTATCTCATGCTCATGAACTGACCAAGACCATTAACTTTAGGAGCAAAATCATTTAAATTAGGCTCGATTAATTTCTCTAGTAATGAATTAGATTTAGTGCTGAAGTGTCCATTACTCCAAGACTTCACAAGGACTGATTATGTGGTGAAAATTTTAATGAGCCTGCGGCACAATACCAAAGTACACTTGATCTCAAAGGTAATCACTGCAAAATCCTTAAATCCTTTGTGGCTCAGGCGCCATTTTCCTGTGACTTACAGTTTCTGTTTGTCAGAGGATATCTCCCTGCTCTCTCCCTGTTTCCTTTTGAAAAGACTGGTGTTTGGCTTGTGTGCTTATTCTAGTGACAAAAGAGACACAATTTGAATGTGTTGTCTTGGCAACCTCTCAGAAACGCTGTACAGTTTCATTACATTTGGATAGGACATCCGTGTGAGCTCAGCGTTATGACCTCGCACACAGGCTTTCCGATCAATTCTGGCTTAACTACAGTTATTACTTTTCATCCTTCGCTGACAGCCGTGAACGGATAGTTGAAGGCTAGAAACTAATTTTCTACAAAACCTGCCACAGGCCTTTTTGCTCCCTTTATTATTGTGTGCTAAAACACTCATTTTACCGTGTCCCTAAATCATAGTACGTTTTAAAATATGGCTTCAAAATAGCTGCTGGCCGTCTTTCTCATCTAACGACGCAGACTTTATGTGGCAGTGGAACTGGGGAATAAACTTATATGATAATAGTTGCATCACGTGTCTTTAAATAGTTCGATTAAAAGTATAATATGTAAGATTCCCAAATTTATAAGCTTTATAACAGCCCCTCTCTGCCGTTTTATTTTCAGTTTTATTTATTTCACACTGTGAGTGAAGTTTGTGGTTGTTTTTCATAAATCATTTTTGAAATAAACAGCAGAATAATTGAACTATAAAATGCCTTTATGAGTTACTGAAGCTTTAATAAAAACTAAGTTTAAGCAGGTTATATTTTTTGTTGGGTTGCGTACTTATGTCGTACATCGTCCAAATGTTTCCAACAATATTCAAACTTAAGAAATCTTTAATTCTAACAAGGTCTGTGGAAACATCCATTTGTTCTGTACACTTGAAAGCTTTGTTGTCTGCCAGAAACGGTCATTAATTAACTTTTTATCCACATTTTTACAAAACACTTTTTAGACCTTGGTTTGATTTTAACTACATATTTTAACCCGATTAAGGATTTTAGTCGGCGGACAGCTAAATCTTAAGTTACCAGAGAGACAAATGTTAGCAACAGCTCAGCTCAAACCCCTCTGCCAACGTGCAGAACAGCATCTGAGAAACACTGATTTATGCAGTGAAACTGCTTCACCAAGTGTTTTACTGGTTTAAATCAGCTGCTCTTTTTGTTTTTGAGAGGAAAAAACCTCTGTGGATAATTTGGCTGCTGGTAAAAACCTCCTGAACAATAATCTCAGAGGGAATTTGAACCAAGAGAAACGGACTGCGATGGCGACATTGCGCCGTCTTTTGTTATTGTTTTAGCTGTTAGAACCCTAAAATTACACATTGCATGTTTAACATGAAAAAACCATGATTGTAACTTTAATATCTGACTTGAAACGGCGTCTGAGGGGGGCTGTTTTTAGACTGATTTTGGTTAAATGCTGCTGCTAGTAGTTAAAAAATCATTCATAACAATTTCCTTTAAGAGTGTTAATCATTATTTCTTCAAACACTTTCAATTAAGTTTATTTTATTAATCAGAGTTGATGTTTTGATCGTTAAAGCCTGCTGACCATGACTCTGTGAATTCAGACCCAGTTTTTTCGCTGCCTACTCTTTGAATGCGCCACTAGAGACGACTTCCACAGCATTGAAATAAGCTCTATTCATATTTTTTCCCATGTTTAAAGTAGCGAGGACTCAATATGAAAAGGGAAAACAAACACTCTGAGCTGCCAGATATTTTCGTGTAGTCTGAGACTCTTTTGGCTCACATAAGCACAGTATGCTTGTATGCTTGCATCCAATCATTACTTGGCCGTGCTCTATCAATATTCTTTGGCTGCTGAAATCCTTCAGTTTCATGTACTCAGAATCACTGAGTGTTTATATAACACCTCAACTGCACATTTCCCACACAAGTTAAACCAAAGATCTGATTTTGCTCCAGGCTCTGTGACACAGAGGTAATGGGCACTGGCTGGACAGGATTTTGGGGACAAACACAGAATGAGGCGGAGGTCGAGGTTGGAGGCTGAACATTAGGTACCAGTTGCTGCTGACATGACACAAAAGTTTGAAAACCAGGGGCCACACCAAATCCCAGTTGGTCAATGAACGGTGGCTCGTCCTGGCTGTGGATCTGAACCTTGATGCCTGCTTCGTAGGAGGTCTCATCTGTGGATACAGCACGCCAGAAAATATAACAACAAGTACGACCGCCTGTGGAAACCCGGCTCTAATGCTAAGTGCTCCTAAAGCCCATGCTGGATGCTAATAGCAGAGAGATACTCGTATGTTAGTGTGGTGGAGCGGTGTTAAACAGATTTACAAGCAGAGATTTATCACATGCTGTATACTTTATGAATGTAGGATACAGTGGGTGTTGTTTTCTGCCATAAATTTGACACAACATGCCAATGAATGCAATTTATTAGACCTGGTGTCAGTTGTAGACCTGGAGAAACATATCAAGATAATATGCCACTAAATATGCTAGTACAGTTTATCACTTCAGTGTGGTGTAAACTCTGCAGAATCCTGGAATTTCATTATGTAGGTGAAGTGAGGCACCCTCATGTTACTGAAGAGACAAAGGGCTGGAGGAGTGGTTGAGATTCCCGGGGTAAAATGGAGGGATTTTCACAAAAGGACTGTACAATTTAAACTGTTACCATACTGACCTGTCTCTCCCCAAACAGGCAGGTATTCATCCTGCTGAATGTCCAACATGATCTCTAAGCCGTTCCCCGTGCCGCCTTTCAACGTGGTCAACAAAGGGTTGCCGTCTAATCCAGAGTTGAATGTGTAGCATTTTCCGTAGCGGGTGTAAATCTGTAAAGAGAGAGAGCAGAGAGAAAGCAGGAGCGTAAATTAAAAGTCAAAGCCTTTCCCTGTGGCGTGGTAAACTGTGCACCTGTACGAGATGTATTACATGTCAGCCTGTAATTGTGCAGGACAGCTAATCATTGCAGAGGCTTTGTGATTATCAGAGAAAGCGGTGCCGGCTTTAAACAGGCACCTGGCTCTTATTTGAGGAATTAATGAGCTTTCCTTAGAAGCGGCAGCAGCAGCAGCAGCAGCTATCAATCTTCACCCAATTTCACTCCAAATTTCCCCTGAGTAACTTAGAGTAAATGTACTATTTTGCCGTCATTAAATAAGAAACATCTGACGTGGAAGCTCTCCGGACACACAAACAAACACTAAATTGGGTTAGTAAAATATATTTGTGTGTCCTGACTTACAAACTTCTTGTTGAGACCGAACCTGTGCCAGTAAAGCTCAGCAGTACTTAACGTCTGAAGAGCAATCTCTACAGGACGTTTGCTCACACCAAATAACCATTGGATTGAATTAATCCAGCTGGCTTGAGTTATTTATTTTCATTTTGTTTTGCTTCAGTGCTCGCAGCTGACAGATATCTTTTTTTTTTTTTT
>CAFUXE010003104.1:882365-901596 GCA_903364295.1 Serranus cabrilla | reverse complement strand
GACTTTACTTTCAGCCGTTTACTGTGTGGTGCATTAAGGTAAAAGTATCTATTAAAGAACCCCAATATAGGATATGGATTAGACCCATTACAATCACCCAACGATGATTGTTTGTGGTGCTGTTTGTTTACCGTTCCATTTCTTTGACTTCTCCCTCTACTTAGATTTAATGCTATACTCAAGTTTTACAGAAAACATCATCTCACCGACTTGATTTACATTATTACCTCCGCCAAGGAGGTTATGTTTTGAGGTTATGAGTTTGTTCGTCCGTCCTTCTGTCCGTCCGTCTGTCTGTTTGTTAGCAAGCCACATAACTCGAGAATTTATGGACGGATTTGGATGACATTTTCAGGAAATGTCCACAATTTTGGGGGTGATCCGTAGACACCATCACTGGTTACTGGTTATTTTACTGCAGTGTGCGTCAGTTTGTGCTGTGGTAGTTGTACATAAACCAACAAGCCAACAGTTTGCATGGCTGGGGTAGAGATGCATGTTCAGAAGAAAAGACCACATTTCTGGTTGAAAGAATGAACGCACCAACTTTTAAACCTTATTAAAGCCTTTGGATATCAACAGGTTTTTGGATATGCGCAAATATTGCAACACAGACCTTTTCAACAAGGTGGTTGATGGCGTAAAAGAGTGAGGATGTGTTCACAGTCGAACAAGTCCACCACAGATGGAAAACTTAAAAAAAAAAAAATCCTATTAATAAACCAAAGAAACATAATGTCAGAAGTGGCTCCAGCTGTTCCACTTGTCCATATTTAGATGTAATAAACAACATGTAACATTAATCAGTGTATGCACAGCTGCATTTAAACAGGAATATTACTGGAATAATGATTGTCATTAGCCACGTAAACAGCTTAGTAGGAATGCTTTCTTTTTGGGAATAAGGGCAAAAACGGAATAGTTAGCGCGTGCAAGGATGTTACCTGTAACGCTAAAAAGATCAGTCAATTAATTTATTAAAACATTTCAGGCAAACTTTGAAAGTCATTTTTCTAGCAAAAATACCAAACATTTGAGTTTTGCTAATCCCGCCCCAGTTAGCAAGTGTTGCGAGGTCTGACAAGCTTTTGCACCATTATGTCCATCTGGCGTTTTCAACAAAGTGAGTGAGAGATATTCCAAATTTCTGGAATAATAGTTCTGAAACATCTGAGAAAAGCAGACGGAAAGGCCTATAAGCATAACAAGCTGGTGTGCTAGCATGCAAGTTCCCGGGTTAGCTACATAGAGAAAGTTTTATATTGGATGATGGCAGTGTTGCTCCGCGGCTGTAGGGTTACATTTTCATAATGAAAACACATTCAACATGCTAACACACATTAGACAGCATCAACCAGAGATACTGATCACAAGGACGAGGAAAAAGCAGCCCAAGTCCTAATCTCTGTTGTTCTTTCAAGCAGGTGTCGGACTTGGATACCGAGCTCTTTTCACATCACACAGTAATTTTTTAAGTCAATATATAACTATTGATCAGTGCAGCTATAAATATAAATATGACAATACTTGAATGAAGACTTATTGTCTGTGTTTTTTGCTTTCAGCAGAATCAATGGTGTGCTGCGATACACAGATGAAAGGAGACTGCAGCTTTATGTACAGGAAATCTTTACTTCCCCCTCACTTGTGTTATTGGAAATACAACATGACTGTATAAGAAGCTCTGAGCATTTCAAATCTGCTCAATGAAAGAACAAAGCTTTCCAATCTGGTGTAATACTCTGCAATCATGTTTCTGCACTAAACTACAGCGTTTTAGAACTTCTTCTAATATGGCTCCGACTTCAGTGTGACTAACTTTTTATAACGGTGTTTATTTGTGAAATCATCTCACAAAATCATTAATTTAATTAAAATATCCCCTCCAAGACATAGCTGCAATCACTCAACAATATAAAGCGCCCCAGGCAGAAGTTAATGATTTTTTCGTCGCCATGAATTCGCTATCCTCCTTATTGAAAACACATTTCTGCCGCTCACGCATTTCCATTGTTATCTTCCTGAGGATGTAAACTGCATTTCATCTTTGTCTCAGTATTCAAGCATGTAATTAGAGGATCATGGTGTAATAAAATTTTGCCAAATTGAAAATGAGCTTTTGATTGCTGTTTGATGGGGAAGAAAAGTCAAACTATTTGGAAGATAAGTATTTTCAGATTTGTACAGTTATTGGCCGGCTCTGAGAGCAGCTCAGTGGTCCCTGAGACTGTCAGGGAGTGACACTAACCATCCTCTTTTATGTCAGAGCCGCGCTGAGCCCCAGAGGTCTCATTAGAGGAGGAGCAGAGTTTTGACTGAGTAAAGGGAAGAGCTCCTTCAAGGTCCAGTGAGAATGTTCAACACCAAATGAAATACTGGCAGCAATTAGGTGCACATCAGAAACACACGCGGCTCAGACAGGTCAGAGCCCAAGATGAGAAGAATAAAAAGCTAAACCCAACATCACTGTCCAGTTACTGTGGAGCTTTTTAACTAATTAGTTGATTAACAAAATAAAATTACTCCTCCTACTCAATTCTTAACATTAGCTGTGTTACTTTTTCTTCTATGACAGCCAACACAATATGTGGGTGTTTTATACTGTTTCACAAAGAAATCAAGACAATTGATTTAGTTACTTTGGGCTCAGGGAAACCAAATTGACATTTTTCTCAATTTTCAGACATTTTATAGGCAAAATGATTAGTAAACTGAGAGGTTAATTAACTAATAATAGACTCAATTAGTTAGTAATGAAACTTAAGTGACTCCAAATAGGGCTGCAACTTCCTGTCTTTGCTGATTTCTGTCTTTTGTGTATGAAATTGCATATGTATTACAATGTATCTTTACAGCTTTTTATTGGATATTTGGATTGTTTTTGAAAAAATTGAATTGAATTTATTATTATAATTGTTTTTATTTAGAATTTATAATGATGGTGACGATTGAAGCATCCATTTTATTATCATTTTATCATATTTTAATCTTTCAATTATTTTATTAATTAATCAATTTCTATGAAATAATGTGGCTTTTTCAAATTATTTGTTTAGGCTGACAATCAGCAAAAAGCCCAAGGACATTCAGTCATATAAAGAAAAGCAGCTAACTGTCATGTTTTTGTTAATTGACTAATCATTCCTGATCCACATGAAATATGCAATATATTTGAATGGTCTATTTAATTAATTTAAGTTAATTGCCATACATACAATATCTTGAAACTGTGTGATAGAAATCTGTAAAGTTCTGTCACATTTCAAGCTTGAAAAAATAAAGCTGATTTGTTGAATATTAAGGACATATTCCACATATATTGCAGCAGAGTTTCTCAGCCGTGAGTTCAGGAATCCTCGTGGAGTTACTTGATATGCAGCATGTCACACTCGGCTTCACATGAAAACTTCACAACTCGATTCCCTGAGAATTTCTGGACAGGAAAATCAAGGCCAGAGAAAAGGCAGAGATGAAGTCCACGAGCTCCACTGTGATTTAAAATGACCAAACAAATGTAAATCTAGAACAGGAGACAGAAAGGTTAGAGCCAAAACATTTCCAATCAGGGATGTCACTCTGGTGGACGGCAGCTTCTTTAGCAGAGGGAGACATCTTGTGGCCTGCCTCTAAATGAAACTAACCTCAGTGAAAAGCAACACAGCCACTTAGTATGCTGCCTGAGTAATGCAAGGAAAGCAAGAATGGATTTTTAGCTAAGAGCGGCTTATACTGTGAAATACCTCATATAAAATTTATCAAAAGGCAGAAATATTGGCATGTACTTTGTAAGACAAATTAAATAAATAAATCCTAAAGCTGTTTTCGGAGGAGGAGAGTGCATTCACTGTAAATCTCATTGGTCATAAAGCTATTTTAGTTTTTAAGGTTCTGTAGAAGAAAATGCGGCACTCCTACAGTAATCTGTAATTGTAAACATCTCTGACACAGCACATGTACAGTACATCCCCTCTGGCAGAGCAGGTGGAGGGCAGATGCAGTCTGTATCAATAAAAAACAGATGCTGCTGGCTACACCTGCCTCGTGTTCCCTTGTTCCATTCCAGGCAGGATCCAACTAAAAAAACATAAGTGCGCTGTCACTCAAGCTTTCAGTCTGCAGCCCCGCAGTCACACTTTGATAAACTCACTCCTCACATTTCTCCACCGGTACTTTCATTTGCAAGGATAATCTCGTTTTTTTTTTTAGCATGTTCTCATCTTGTTTGCTCAGCTGGAGGCTTTTGGTATCCATTCCTGAATCCATTTTACCCGCTTGCCCAGAAATTAAGCATCGTAAGCACTCGCCAGCTGCCTAAACGCGCAGCAGAGTAACAGCATTCCATCAAGAGTTTCTCCTGTGTCAGGTGATAATATTATGAATTCAAATTATATCCCTAAACATCCGCGAGGCTACACAGGCTCTCGATCTTTCCAGCATTCGAAGAATTGTCATTACATCGTTTAAATATAAAGGATTTTTTCTGAACACTTGAAAGTTGATTACCTCATCACTCACGCTTCTGAAAAATTATTTCCATAAATATGTCATGTCTAGCTTCCCCTGAATGGTGACTCATGCTGTCAAGGGGAATCTCAGTTTACTTGAAAGAAGATAGCGATAGTATACTTTAGAAGGTGCAACACATCGTTTATATTGGCTTAGAGTGCAGGGTATAGATCCCAGACGCCATTAGAGGAAACAAAAGCTAAATACAGGCATGGCAAGTAATCTAAGATCAAAAGGACATGCGATATGAAACCATGAGTCATTTTCTGCCTCATCATTGTCTAGTAAAATATGAAAATCTGGACATTCATGAGCCTAACACAGGCTTTTGTTAGGATATCACACAATGCCAGGAGGCTGGTAATCTACAACACAACATAATGGCACTATTGGTTTTGGACGGAGTCACAATTGTGTCCAATGTCTCCACCTAACAAGCTAATTAACTTAAGAGGTTCTGTCAACTGGCACCTCCAATGTCTGCCTCTGGTAGTATCTGCTCCCTGATGTGCAAGTCAGCAAAAAGCGTCCCCGTAAAGCGTCCCCGCTATGAATTCCTTCACTATTCCTCTTCAGCACCATTGATCGGACTGCCAATACTGCACTTACAGTAACAGTGGCTCCCACACTGGCCTTTACTGACACTGAGTAATGGAACAAACACATTAGGTATTTGCTATCTGGCCTGTCATCTACACTCGCTGCCTCAGATTTGTTTATTTCATTGTTTGTACTGTGGAGCTTTATTTTATCCCCCCCTCCTTTTTCATGCTCCAGGCAGCACTGTAATTTTGTGCTCCTTCACACACCTCTTCCCTTCATCTCTCCTAATGCTTCCAGTTGTGCATCGCAGCGCTGGCTTGGCTTCAAAGCAGGCTGAATCACAATGATGGTGTCGGTCCTCAGCTGAGTCCCAGTCCCACCTCAATCTAAGCACAGCACAGCCTCCGTTTCCTCTATCTCTCCCTCCTCTTTTGTTTCCACTTTGTCTTAGCTCTCTCCTTCAACTTTTATTTCTCGCTTTTCCCCTTTATCCATTTCTCTTGTATAAGCTGCCACTCCTCTGTCTCGTCCCTATCTCCCACAGTGCTCTTTTTTTCTGTCTATTTCTGAACAGGTCTAACACTCAATCCCGACTTCTGCTTCCTTTACTCACCCTTCTCTTTTCTTTGACCTCCAAAGCTAACTTCAGCCTCCAGACTCTGCAGTGGATGAAGTGAAACACCACATCCTGCTGCTGGTTTGGCAGAACCCGGGAAAAAAAATCCCCAACCACCGCGGCCCGACCATAATATAATATTAAAAAGGCTTTGGTGTCAATGCAATCAGATACCTCAACAGGAAGTTCAATCACACCACAAGAGATCAACAGTAAAAGGATAAGTGTGTTGGAATCAACTCTGCATTAGCGCAAGCCGGCTAAAGCTCGGAGCTAGTGATCGATCGGAATGATATTATGCCAACTTCAGCGTGCATCCTGCATATACACACTGACAGATGATTTATTTGGTCAGAGCCGGTCTTGCAGGTTTAATCCACAGCAGTGAGTTGGGCTGTGTTGGGGTGCTTACGCTTTTGAGTATTAATGAGGCAATCAATCACGCACCTGTTCACAGTTGGTGTGTACGACATCAAGATGGAGGCATGAGATTAATTTTGATAATGAAATAAAGCTTCCACCAAGGCTCTGTTCAGACAGCAGGCGAACCGGTCGGGCTGTCAGTGATCCGATACAGACATCACGAACCTATCTGCATGGGTCGTTCTGGAAATTACGTAGGTGACCTTAACTTTGCTGGTGATGCAGCTTTCCAACGTGGAAGCAAAAGAAATGGAAGTCCATCATTTTGCCATCCATACAATGGCGCTGTTGGAACTCCTCTGTTGCACAAGATACGGTATAAGATTCAGGGTTCTGTGTTGCAATCATGGCGGGCTTCACTGTGTGCTGTCATCTGCAAAGTACCGACAGGTGGGAAAATGTGGTCTTTGGGACATTTGCTGATGATGATGGTGGCTGGCCAGTTTTAGAATCTGCTTGCATCTTGCAAGTCATGCAAAAGACACTTTGAAATCTGATTTGAGCTGTTAGTGTACGCACTGAGACACATCCGTAGAAATCCAACTGGAATCACATTTCTAAAATCAATCTGGATATACTACAAAAAAAAAACTTGAGGTGGCAGTGTGAGCAATGCCTAAGAAAGCTCTTTTTTCATATAGTGTTTGGAAATATACAGTATCTAATTGATAAGTTTCATACAGATGAAGACTTGCAAAAGCACAGAAATCCTCCAGAGTAATCTGAACAAAGCTTATTACCGCAGTTCACTCACAGATTGATACAGGGACATTCAAGGCTATGTTCCTGTATATATTTATAGCACTGGGAAGAAAATTTTCTCGCATCTACCATCTGCCAGCCTTTTAATATCTGAGACTCGTTCTCCTCCAGTGGATTACAGCATCCTTCCCCCAAAAAATATTTCATTACTTTATGCAGAGGGAATAATTGCACTTGGGGGCCCTGATATTTCCTCTCCAAGATTTCTCAATACCACTGCAACCATATCCAACTCATTAGCACAAACATCTGGTCCTTCCTGCCACTGTAGGCATGCTGTAGTTTCTTCAGCCACTCTTTCTTTATATAACTTTGACACAAAAATGCACATTCAGGGATAGCACACATCTATATACTCAGATGTATATAAGAGTATTGTACAGGTAATATAAGAAAAGCAAAAATAAAAGTACTCTTAGAGGTTTTAATAGAAAATATAGCAGTCTGTTCTAATGTCTGTTCTGCTGTTTTAATGCAATATCAAGTTGCATAACCCTGAAAAGTCAAATATATCAGCGGAGGCATTCGAATGATTTTTTGCATATATTTCCTCCGATTTTTCCACATGTAGAGAGCTAATTATCAGTTGTTGTCTAGACCTTGCATGAGTCATCTCACAGTGATGCTCCTGAAGTATATAATGGGTAATCTCAATTCCATCACATCTCATCTCCTGTGAGAGGACTTGCCTCTGAGCCTCCCACAGTAAGATCAGCAGGCCGAGGAGGGGGAATTCAGGCAGCTCCATGAATATTTAATTAGTCCCCTCTATACTTAGGCCCTCAGAGCGTCTCTAGTTTCTGACATTTAGCTGAAATTTGCCCTTTGTGCATGGGGATGTGAAAGAGCCAAGGTCACCTGACCGACCACATTGATATCAAAATATGTTTTATTAGCTTACCTGTGTTTTGTTTTTTAACTCAAATCTGGTGCACCATTTTCATGTACAGGTCTGAAGCTTTTCCTAAAGCAGATGTCAGGTTTTGGTGTGGGTTCAATTTAAACTATTGTCTTTGACACAAAACACTAAAACATATAATAAAGTAACTGTATTGCCACTGTAGACCTACTACGTAATTAGTATAAATCCTTTGCATCACATTCACTGCTGCTGGTTCTCAAAGAAACTGTGCAGCATGACAAGCCCATCTTGGTGCTAGGCTTTCATCACTCAAATCAATGGCCCATTTCATCGAAATACAATCCTTCCCCTGTCTCTGCAGCAGGACGATTAAGTTCCATACAAATTCTGCTGACATGATTTTATCTCCTCGGTTGAGGCCTGAAAATTGCGGGGAAAACAAAACTAGGACTTAACAAAAATGAAAGCACCCAAGTTAAGAAAAATTACCTTTTAACTGCAGAAGTGGCATTGTTCTGTTTTGGTGACAAAATGCATTTTAGATTTTGTTAGATGAGAAGAAACACTACAACATTTGGTGCCTTTGCTACAATGAAGATCACTCTTCTGAGGTATTTACAAAGAAAAACAATAACGTATTGAAAACTCCTCTGGTCTTGAAAACGGCATATGTTCGCTCCATAATGCATGATGCATGATGTCAGCAGAGATTTGTTGGACCATATGGCATCTCAGTAGTTTATATCTTTCTGAGGACAATTGCAATAAGGAAGTAACTCATTTGTGCTTCAAGAAAAAGGACCAGTATGAGTAGTCAGAAAATGAAGAATTGGATATAGTATAAATATTGCCATCACCATAAATGCTAAAGAAATATCTGTCTGCTTTGGAGCCAGCTCTTGTACACGGAGATAAAACATTGCTTTATTAGTATTCCATAGAATTTTTCCTCTTACACCCACATACCTGTTGTTCCCCCTAGAGCTTCTTAATCTTTCCACAAACATGCCATTAATTATTTAAAAAGGCAGGATTATGAGACCATTACTGAAGGAACAATTAAGAAATGACAACATAATTTGAATGAAAGTGACGTCTCTTTCCCTAATGATATCTGATGTGGATGTGTATGTCATCATGACAATGCTCATTTTAGAAAAAGAAGCACTCTGGTACAGCAGGGCTCTGCTGTAATGTCTTCTGGTGTTCATAAACATAAATTAACTCATATCTCATAACACCGTGGGCAGAGTGAAGCATTCAAATTTGTGGCATTATAATGACTATTAAACAGCTCACAGTTGTTGGCATTGTTGCCAAAGGCTTCTGCATATGTTCAAATCTTCCTTTCAAGCTTTTCCACAGAGTGTGTACATTGTCCCCTTAATTTAATACATCATTTTAGATTTTCTGATAAATATTTAGTCAAAACAAATCAGCATTTATCTTACTGAGCAATTCTAAAAATGGTAAGACAGTGCTTCGCCTCCTTGGGATGAGTCATGACTCTGACGCAGTTTGCAGTGATTTCACGTGAGGTCAGCCATACTTACCAAAGTAAAGTTCTCCGGACCGCAGTCCTTGCCTCGATATTTGCAGTCGAGCAACATTTCATCAATGTTGTGGCTTGTCCTCTGTACAAAGTCCAACATGTTGAAGGACTTGCTGGGAAAAAACTTGCTGTTGTCTGTGGGCTGCCCCAAAGCGGCCATGAAGTCATCAAAGTCCCCTTGTTCTATACCCAAGAGCCCGGCCATCCAGAAGATGTCATCCCTGCGGATCTGGGACTTTCGATAGCTGTTGTAGTTGCAGATGGTGATGGCTGGGAAGAACATCTGGGGACTGTCCATCTCATCCAGGATGGTGACATGGGGGTACTGGTAATACTCGATCACACGGTCAGCAACTTGGTAGAGGAAGATGGAAAGGGAGGAGCTGAACGCGGCGGCCCAAAGCAGCCGTCGAATAGTCACTCCACCGGGCAGAAAGATGTGGCTGAGACCATGGAGGGTACAGTTGGCCCCGAACACCGTAATGTCCGAGGGGGGACGTGGCGCTTCCTCCTCTGGGACTCCCATTATCACCAAGAATTTCCAAGCTAGTGGATGCGGTCTTGTTGCAGCGATGACCCGTTGAATACTGGTGCAAACGGTGAGGTTCAACTACTCGAAACGTACAAGGCAGGCTGGACAAGACAGAGTCTAGTTTCCTCTTCTCGCCGGAGGGAGGGCAAGGGGTTGGATATCAAGCTGGGAAATAGCGATGGACTGTTATATCAACCAATCCCCATTGAGGTCTTAGAGGGCACATTGAATTCAGGAGATCCAGTTTCATTTGGGAAGTAAGACCTGATCCCCCAGTGGGTGGTGTGGGATGGATCAGACAGCAGAGCTGAGAGGCTAAGATGAAAACTAAACCATCACATCCAAATACTTTTGGTTTTTGTAACATTCTTCTCACTAAGGAAGGTTTGTGGACACGTATATGATATATGAAATCTCCAACTCCAACTTGAAAAACTATTGTTTCCACTTCAGAAGAATTCATTGCCATTTAATTGGTGAAAAAACACCCATTAAAACCCACTGGAGACGTTACAAAGGTGGTCAGCAAGCTAAAAGCAAGGATGTTCTTCTTAGTTCCTGAAAAGTTGACATTTTGCAGACACAAAATGTCAGCAATTCCCAATTAGCATCACATTTAGTTACAGCAGCACACGCGAAGCTTGAGCTGCCATGTACAACCACAGTAATCTATTAGCCACAGAGAGGCTACACAGAGGAAATGGTTTAGTGCTTTTCTTAATGAAACCTTAACGGACGTTGTTGTGAAAGGCCAGAGTATTACTCATTCACAGCTCCCATTAAGCTTATTGCAGCTGGTGACAGGATTTAGACCTGGCACTCTTAGTCACAGACTCAAATTTATAATCTTTAGGCTACCATCATCCCTCCTGAACTTTCATGTAACGACTACACATTTTACAATGACATAAGTCACCCTGGAGAGCAAAGCAGCATTTAATCTACTGTACATATTCTCAATAAACTCTTTAAATCCTGCAAAAAAACATGTAAAGTTCTACAACCAGAGCTGCTCTCTTAAGTTTGCAGCACACATCATCTTCTATCTTGCTGCAGCCCCCCTATCATGTGTTTTGTAACAGCATCAATTATTAATGCGTTCTCCAGCATACATTTAAACTCATGGACAGAGGTGTATATTCGCAGGATGCAGACCTGAGGTTATTGCAGTCCATCCTGATAAGAATCTGTCTCCACTGCATTGATTTGCTCAGAGCAGCAATCATTTAAAACTAAGTTAATAAGTTAAGTGACGTTGAGCAAAGCAAATACCTCTAATCGCCTGTCAGGACTGCTTAAAATATACCTGGTTAATGTATTCTCTCTTGTTGTCCGTCTCAACTTTCTTCACTCGCCCACTGATCCCTTTTCATCATCCCCACCTCTTCCCTCTTACATGCATCGCCTTATCTAACCTTCTGCAAATCTATTCCTCCTCTCTCCCCCCTCTATCCCTCTCCTCCTTAAATCAATTTTGTCAGCAGAGGCCAACAACGGAGCTGAAGGAAAGTGAATATTGGACTTACATTCGTCAGGTGGACACAAACTCAACTCCAGATGAATGATAATGTTGGTCCGCACCTGCTGGATGTGTAAATAAGCAACTGTTTGCTCAGAAGTTCGACACATCAAATTAAAAGGTGATGATGTGTCAGTGTTGTGTTCACCACTTGTTTCAACAATTAGTTACTGCAGGATGAAGCTACATTAGGTCTCAGTAAAAGCATCCTAAAAGTGGAACTGTGCACATAAAAGACAAATTATCATTAAGTTATATTGTGGCCACTAGGTGGCAATGCAACAACTTGTTAACACAATATTGATGCACTGATATCATTTAAATGATATGGGGAGGGTGTGTGCTAACAGTTGCCTATCAATAACATGCCCAGCAGACATGAAGCAACATTAGAATCCATTTCAGGTTGTGATTCTGCACAATATTAACTTTCCTTTTAGCTCCATTTTGGTCTTCACCAACTCCCAAGGGAAATAGAGCTTTTTCTCTGAAAACAGCTGCCAAGTTGATGAGAGTGGTGAGGCTGAATCAATACAGTAAAGGCTGCTGGCTATGAAACCAAAAACAATTGGTTAAAGGTTACTAAAGTGCTCCGGGGCTGAGGGAACCTGCAGGGTGATCGTATTCTGCGGGTTAATCTCTGCAAACGCCCCCTTTAACATTACATATAGGCTTTCATCCATTGTTATAGTAAAAATATTGATTGGAGCAGCTTTAACAGCTCTAACATTACCAATGGGGCTGCCATTATGTGTCTGCACTAAACACTGACACAACCTCCACTCCATCATTTCATTCATGCCTGCCGGGAAAGGATTGTATGTAAAGGTTATGTTTAATTACTACATGCTTTAACATTTGCGACTTGTAGTGTTGTTTGACAGGCTTTACATTCATTTATTTGGTTAAAAAAGCACCGCTCTGCCAGGGTTGCACGATGTTCTGGCTTTGTAAACACAATCAAAATCAAGAGATAGATGCATCGTGTTTTTTTTTAAAAAGTAATACCGCGTTTTAATGGGGAAATAATGAAAATGTTCAAAAATGCGACATGTGACAATGTTAATAAATCTTCTCCTGGAAGAGCAACAAAAATTAATCACTTGTTCTTTGGCTGTTGTCGTACTGCAATTTTCCACCCAATGTCATTAAAATCTGTTTACTTTTGGAGATAAGCTAATCAACAACCACACAGAGAAGTGCGCGGGGCGACATACACCAACCTCTCCTTGCCTTTGGTTGTAACCTCAAGAACAACTTTAGAAAACACGAACCTTGTGCCAAAGATGCATTATGCTTCCGCTGAGCGTTTAGACGCTGCGAGGCAAAAACACAAAGGCTTCCAAATCTAAAGCTAAATGTCTGAGTTGACTTAGAGATAATGTTTTAAAGGAAGTCAAACCACAGCGACCTCTCCCTCAGCGAATGTGGCAAAGAGGGAAGTCATTTAGGCACCGTCAGGTTTAGCAAAGACACATCAAAAACTAGTTCAGACACAGAGCAGCTTAAAGAATGTGCAGCTTCAAACTAGCTTCTTTCATGCATAGTTTGCAGAGGAATTGAGCAGCTCTTTGTTTAAGTGTAAGTAAATTCATTCAGAAGCTTTTCACTATGCTCACAATACATTGAGCACTGAGTACATCTTTGCTTTTCTCCGTCACCTGTGGGAAAAATTGAGTAATCCTTCTTCAACCACAGCAAATGGGGAAGTGGTCAAAGCACATCTCGGTACATAATAGACGCACTCTGAGTGAAGTGCGAGCCGCTACTCAATCAATACACTGTGGAGGTTTTCCAGATGCTTTAACTTGGGTGTACTGGTTAATGTGCTGCCGTAACAGATCAGCAATACAGTACATCATGGTTTCTCTGTGTTCCTAAAAACACTGTCTTTCACTCAGTGAGAAGAAACCGAGGCTGCATTCACACGTGTCAAGATTACTGATATCTTCAGAGACTAAGTGCTCTTTCTCATCAGCCACTTTGTATCCCGACTGTGTGGAGAATGTCAGCGTTAGTCTGCTGGATCTGACGGCGGACATGTTACGGGTGGCTATGAGAATGTCATTTTCATAAAGCTGAAAGGTCATTTAAATACTGGGTCCGGAGGAAAAAGGTTTCAAACTGTCCCTCTGCTCCTCAAAATCTAATTACCTCCCCTCTTGTTTGGTCCAAACTCCCAGCCACCCAAATGTTGAGTTTTACAACGAGGTTAAAGTGTTTTTGACTGCTTTCTGGTTCTTTTTTGTGATGAAAAAATTGCTTGGCGTCCTGCGCAAGGACACTTCAAGTCGCAAAGACTTTATCCAACTGTCCAACTCAGAGTCTCTCCTAGTTTGCTTCACCACATGTAGAGAGGGCCTTTTATGTACTTCCAAAATCAAAACGGAAAGAGGGAGCCAAGTTTGGAAGTGCTGAGCTGACATATTTAATGTAACTACACATTTCACATCAATAAGCCTGAGTGAGATAATGATGAACATCTATGCAAATAAACTCATTAAAATGCAGGGACAGAGCAGGATGCTGGGATTCATTTCAAGATGTTTTAAACCCAAGACACCAAACTCATCAGTGTTAATCTTCAAAGTTTACCAAGTATTCATCTTCATCACCCAAAGTTTGAAACAGGTTCTTACTTGACCTTGGAGCAATTTTGACAAAAAAAGAAAAAGGTCTCAAATGAAGGTCCTTCTACTAGCTTTTCCTGGATCTGACACCTTAAAGAGGCTGTAAACAGAATATCTTTTCACTGATTGAAACTAACCAATTAACTGATTGACCATCTTGGTTCCATTTGGAAGCTTCAGAGTTTTTTTGGCAAAGAGAGAAATGTTTTTTTCAAATGCCTGAGATTTGCAGCATCACATTTTTGCCAAAATATGACTCTAAATGCAAATTACTTCCACAAACAGAAAACATCCTCAAAAACACCATTAAATACTTGATAACTAAGAAAGCATTTCTTCCTAACGGCGCTCCATTTTCCAAATTTCCATTAAAAACCTTCTTGGTGTCACAAAATTGTATCTTGCATAACTAATATTACAGTTAGACGCAATTATATTTCGGAAAATAGTAAAAGAAATGTCAAAATCACCGATCAGTCTTTGCCAACGGAGCCAAAATGACAACCATAACACATTTAAATACCACCACAGTTTCTGCAGCTATTCATCCACTACTCCACTTTCCCTTCATAAAAAGCAGATTTTTAAATGCCATTAATCAGAATCTGGGACTTCAGTGAATGTCGGCTGCAGCTGGTTTCTCTTATGGCAAGCAGGAAATGGGCAACAAATTATGAGGAAATTCAATATTTCAGTATTGACCCGAACACATGAGAATTCTTGATAAATTGGGTTTCACAACAGCAGAGGGAAGACTGTATAGCTGTTGTTTGCACAGCAGTGGTTTATTCTGTTCTATGGATCTGCTTTTTAAAGAGCAAGGTCTATGACTCCTGTATGTCAGATTCCCTCCTGTTTGACTTAATGCCTAATTCCATGCTGACAGTTAGTCATCAGGCACAAGCAGAGGACTCCATACAGCTGCCAAAGTAATCACACAGAGTATAAAAGGCAAAAGCTTCACTGTGGGTACTTCAAAGGACCTTTCAAAAATTAATTTCTGTCCATCCAAGATGGCAATTAGCTGTAAGTACAGTTAAAAGGAATGAAAGGTGACTTTTCCCCATCCATTTTGGAGAGCGGTTTGGAAACAACACTCCTGAGATGAAAATATTATCTGAAATGACATTCACATATCGTCCGTGGCCTCGCAGACTTGCCGAGACCTTGAATCTTCAAAGAGTTGAACTTTTGAGAAATATATAAAATTGATTTTACAGGTTGTTCGCGGTGTCAGGGAACACTGCCGAAGCACCTCCGTCCACAGAGGAAGCAATATTATATGATTTTGGGGAGCACAGTCCAAGATTTGTCAATGTCAAATATTATCTGTGCCAAAAATAAAGACAAGTTGGCCGAGGCTCTATCTGTGATGTCATCCGGAGACAAACCTTTAAGTATGAGGAATGGACTCCACCTTACAGATGAGGTTGGGAGCACTTTAAGGCTCTGATCACTGAGGAGTGAACTTAAAGAAAACCACCTTAGAACTGAGTTAAAGGTTAGTTTTATCACTACCTTAGATGATCTTTGACTTGTGACAGTGAACACTTTTTTCCTGGGCTATCCAGATAATGAAGGTTCAAGTCTAAATTTGCTGACTTAGTGGAATTTGTTTTAAATGGTCTTGTTGGAGCTTTTATCCCCAAATCAATACTGTTTCCATTTAGTATTGGTAGCTCTGAACCAAAGCACTTGTCTGCAGGAAATTACAATGTCAGTGTCCACTGCCATAGCACAACCACTGTGTCCACGAGTTCCACTTCTCACTTAACTGAAGACTTTTAGGAAGGTCCTCTTGATGAAACCAGAGATAAGAGTCTCTGTGATGTCTGAGTGAACCAAGGTCACAGAAATGACATATGTGAAGCTGGTTCACAGCCAATAGGAAGACAGTCGTGGAATCCCAGTGGCCTGTAATATAATATAGAGTGTTTCCTGTCTTGTAAATGATAAACGATAATGTCCAGTGAAAACCAGCATCCAGGCAGACTGAATCAAGGCCGCGATGCTTCATTCAACCTGTCAGGGCTCATTGTCCAATGATGACCGGCTCTCCCGGTACATGATTACAGCTATCAAGATGGCACCACACCGCAAAATGACCGGCTGCAGGTTAACACAATGCTTACAATAATGACAAACGTCACACATTAAAGCAATGTCAGGAAGCAGCAATAGTAAACCAAAAAAAATTGGACGGATAAAGGCCATACCCGTCATGACACATGAGCCATCTCCATGACAACTGAGCAAGTGGGGTGCTGCTGAAACCTGCAGTAAAAGCTAACCTTGATTCAAAAGAAAGGTGTATTTTACATAAAACTCTCAAACTATGGAGTGCACTTCCTGCTCATAAATCATGCCAAATCCCATCATAGTGTGGTGTAATGTTAAAGTAATCCATCAGATCCTTCATAAACAATCATCACAGCTGAGTTCATCACAGCTCTGATCCTGATTGTCAATATTAGATGTTTTAGAAGAATGCTGTTATCATTAAATAGACTCTTCAGCTTAATGTCCTCCCTGCTTGCCCTGACAAAGTCAGCTAACTAGATTATCAACGACAGTCGAATGGAGGCGCTGGACAGCTCTTGTCAATAACGAATTACTCCCTCTCCTCATTTGTGCCTGGGTGTAAAGTTTGCATTGAAAACTCAGGCTTGCTTCCGATACACTCCCACTGCCATTAATTACAGCGGCTATAAATTGCTTCGGACCAATTAATATACAACTAGAGGGAGCTTGATTGTTTTGATAGCTGTCGGAAAGACGTCTGGAAAATGAAACAGAGGAGGATGAAGGCAGAATTGCTGCGAGGGCTATGACAGCCCCGCGGTGCTGACGGGTCCTGTCTGCCGTCTTCTCCCTCAGGGAGATTGGCAGGAAGTCCATCTGAGGGACGGCTGACACCTGTGCAGGCTGGATCCTCCGCTTTATAAGCCGGTGGAGGCAGTCAGTCACTCTCTCCCTCCCCTGGTATTTGGTTTGTTGTTCTGAGTGGGTATAGACTTGTGTTGACGTCTTTTGTAGATTGCAAAACATTTCCCACTGCGTCAGTGTTTACAGAAAGCAAAACAACTGGACGTGACTACATTTCTGTCTGTTAAATAAAGACAAGACCGAGACATTTCTTTTCGCCAACAAGGAGGAGGACTTAAAGTTAATGCCTTCATTGATCCCAGGATATAAAGACTAAAGGCCATGTTAGAAATCTCGATGTTTTAATGGATCTCAGCTTCCAAGGCAAAAAGTAAATCATTTTTAAATATCTAAAATATAAAGCGAGAATTAGAAATGTAAAAGTGCATGCAAGATTTATTGCCGTCATCCAGCTGGGTTAACAGACTCTTCCGGCTCTTCGACAGACTCTTATCCAATCTTTCTAAAATGACCACTGAACTGCAATACAATCTGAATGCTGCTGGTAGAGTCATAGTAAGAACCAGCCCTGTATTGAAATAATTGTGTTTATGTTCTGTATACTAAATTGGTTGGCCTAATCCGCTTTCGAGGAAACATAATTGTTGCATGGATTATGTTGATTGGCAAAGTGTTTTCCAATTCATGTACGGCACAGGCTTCTTGGGCCGGTGGTTGGGGTGGATGGCAAGTGTACAAAATGCACGAGTTTGATGTCAGAAGCTGGAGTTCATGTCGTTCATCCTGTGTTTGGTCAGCTTTATGCTCCCAAAAATCGTTGTTTGGTGTCACTATTGACTTCTTTAATATTTACGACCACAATCTTAACTTAACTTTAACGTAATGCATGAATTGTCCAAACATAAACACATATGCGTCAAAATGCCAATGAAATATGTTAACAGTGATGGTTTGGCAGACAAAATAAGTATGGAAGTTTTATTTATTTTTCTCAAAATGTGTTTACCATTACAATTTATGACAGTAATTTAATATAATTTTGGTTGTTAATGAGGCTTCTTAGTTCCAGAATAGATTTGACAGATGTTCTGCTTTTTAAAAAAACAAATGAAAAATTATGATATTATATCAAATAATAACACATTTCCAATATGCCTGACTCTAAGCCTGTATGACCCAGGGGAGCAGTCACAGATGGACAGTGAAGCAGCATTTGGCTTTACACAATCTAACTGTGCTTCAAGTTCATCCACTTTCAAATCACATATTTCCTGAATTAAATTTGTAGCAATTTATTACTGCAATAACGGCACTGAACCTTGAATATAACTTTTAATATTTTTCATTATTCCCTGTCTATTTTTATTCAATATATTCTTGTTTCATTCAATTCCATGTTTTATTTCCCTTTTCATTGTCTTTACAAATGCTCTTTTCTTCTATTCTTTTTTTAACTGCTACCCAAATAACCTTCTCTTGCTCAGTTGACCATAAACTGCGCTCACTCCTGATGCTACTTTTTATATATATTTGAGATTATCTTTCTGTTTGGTTTAATAAACCTTTGAAAATTCATGTGTGGTCTCCTCTGAGCTGTGCTGTGGCCGGGATGCCGAGTGTGAACAGCACACTGAAAGCAATTACCTTCTTCCTGTATATTTGACAGGCTACTTTAAGCTGAGACGAAATAAATTGGTGCAAAAGTCGGCCCGGGAATCAATGGCATTAAAGTCTGTATTTTTACTGATTGCAAGAATCTTTCCCTATTACATCTGATCGTTTGGTGTGGCAAAGAGCTGTCACCAGGCTGCAGGCTTGAGTTAACTAATCAGACTATCTTCGGTCTGTAATGGCTGTGTATGAAGCATGAGCAATTCAATTAAATTGGGCAAGTAAACATTCACTCAGCTACAACCTGTGACATTAATCCACAGGAACACTCTGATGAGCCCTACTTCCCTTATTTCCCTGGGATTAACTCAATCAGTCTTTCTGATGGTTAACCAAGCAGGACGGCAGCAAGGACACAGAGGCTTATACATAGAAAGTACATGCCATACACTACAGCAATTTAAGGGAAATCAATCATAAGTTTGTGTAAAATGTGTTGGAGATACAGATGACACACCACAGAAACAATTGCCAATTGCTGTGGAGAAATAAACAACAGCGTCTGACCTCTCCGGCTGTACTGCTGCTTGTTATTACCTCCACTTCTTTACAGCTTTTTTTCTGGGTCTCAACTCTCTGGGTGATGTGTACAGAACCTGTCTATAAAGCTATATAAACTGTAAACTGTGAAGAGCAACTTTTCATTTCAGTGCTGCAGATAAAAAAAAAAGGGGCAGCTGCTACAGGACCGTATGATTTTTTTATCCAGGAGGAAAAGCTTACATACAG
>CAFUXE010003104.1:856658-882195 GCA_903364295.1 Serranus cabrilla | reverse complement strand
ATTATCCTTTTCAGCTGCCTCCTTAACAAGCTCTCCTGTGTGCCTCAGAGCTATCGGCTACGCATCTCCACTGTTCATCCACCAAGCGTTTGCTACCGACAGAGTCCCCACAAACCGTCTCCACCCCCCCGGGTAGGATGGTCCTCAAGACCTCATCTGTGCTTCCAACACGGAGAGACTTTTAACATTCAGACAGCATCATTGCCTCTGTATATCTGTGAAAAACATACTGATAGATCCTTAAGCTATGATGCTAGAGGCTTGTTGATATATCTGATGACACGCAATAAAAGGATTTGAGCTCCCATGGTTCAGTGTTTGACATTTCTCCCAGTCAATTAAGCGATCTTTTTGGTTATGACAGCGAAATGAATGTCAGTTAGTGCACTGACACAGTAGAAAAAGGCAGTTCAAAGACTCTTTTTGTGCTCAGATTCAATTAATAGAGGCTGGCAGCAGGTGGCAATGTTTATTTAGCCAGAGAGTGTTGTGGGAAAGTGCTATTGTGTCTGAAACAGTGACAGTGGAGAGTGGAAAGGATTCTTGACTACACCTGTGAAATTGAACACAATCCATTACAACTGCCCAACCATAAGTTTTGCCTTTACAATAATACAAACAGTTTGTTCATATCAATTTATAGATCCATGTGTGATTTTTTTTTTTTGAACTTTCTTTTTATGTGTTTGAAAAGTGCTCTGGAATAAATTAAACTATGTTTATTACTGAAGCTGTGGTTTGCAGCAGCACTGAACTGGATTGTTTTGTATCGATTGTTTATTATAATTGACCAGCCCATTTACTAGCATGAGGGAGAAAGAATATTAGAAACACATTTCAGCATAATGCGGTCCACTATACCAACCCTATCTCTGACTTATAAACACATTATTAAATGAACAGCCTTTGTCCTCAGCAATGACCCCTCCCATAAAAATCTGCCCTCTTAAACCGTTGTAGTAGTCTAACTAAGCGGATGTCAACTGTGGGCATAAGCACGGCACTGGGCACCTAATTGAGACAGCACTCTAAAGTCCGGGTAAAAATCAGAGATTTGCATGAAAACACATTTTACAAGGTACAAAAAATGAACTGAAAACATATAAAAAGATTATATATGACTGAATTTTGAGTTAGACCATACAACCACTGCCAAATTGGAGATAGTACAGGTTCAAAAGTCGAGGTCTGAACTGAAACATGAGTTAGCTGTTGTACTGGGTTGCACTATATTGTATAAGTCTATAAAATAATGGGGCCAGGATGCAAACCTTTTTCAAAAATGTGTATTTGGAAAAACACCATTACAGTACGAAGAAGCATGAGCTTCACTTTCACTTCTTGCTTTACAACAGACTAAATTCTCCATTAATCATGGATCCAGTTGGCAGGTCAACTTAGAGTACTGCAAACAGAATAATACAAACCTAACCCGGCTATATTACAGCTAACAGCCTATGACTCAACTTGGACTGGAAAACAAGGGACTAATGAAGTGACGAATACAATGCTGGTAAATCCTAATGACAATGTGTGAACATACAGACACACACATACACACACACTAACAGAAACAGTGTGTATTCCATCATAGAGCAACTACTGAGCCACAAATCATTCTGTTAGCGTAGACAAACAAGCTATTTATCTATCCTAGTCCAGATCTGCTCCTGTCAGCAGAGGCGAGCCTCCAGATTAGGTCTCGACGGAGACTTGTGAAGTCTGTGTTCTGTGAAATTTGATTTTTTTCATTCTCATGGATGTCACATCCAGTCGCTTTCATTTTAAGATGACTCAAGCCACCAAATTCAAACACAATATTCATCTGATTGCGCAGCAGATTGAACATTAATAAATGATGGCTGTCATTCATCTTGTTCTGAAGCGTCTATGAAAGCTGATTTATCTAATGTGAAGCAGACTTTATCCCCGTGTATAATATGATATTTGTGCCTAAGGGCAGAAAAAACACAATGAGTGTATATAAGTAGTTCGACTAGTGGTTGCAGAAGAGGAGCTCATACATTTCTGACACCTGAGAATTTCAGTTTAATTTGAGTTCACTCGTGTGAGAGATTACAGTGGGTCTGGGTGCCTGTGAGAGGCGCTGGTACATGGCAGTGGAAGAGGACTTGGCTTTCCACCTATTACTCCCAAGCCTCCATGACCAATAGCATACAGGAAGGCAAACGAATCTGTCCACCCATGATAAATGCTCTTAGGCCAAATCCGTGGGTGACAGAAAAGCCGAAGCCATGTGCTGCCATTTGTCCTTATGAACGCAGTCTATAATTTAAAGACAATAATTTTCTCTGACACTGCGATCACATCTAGTGAACTGTGAGAAGGAAAAGAGAGAAGTGAAGTCTTAATGAGGTATGTTAGCTACACCACTTCAAATTTACATCGATTTCCTGCTGTAACCAGGGCAGTTAAGAGACAATTATCCACACACTCATTGGTGTCTATACAGTATAGAGACTTGAGAACAGATGCACAATCAGCGAGAACTTATGGAAAGGCAGTTTGATCAATTGGTCTTTAGATGCCTTTGTCCCCTCACACTGATTATGCAGTTTGTGTGTCAACAGGGTGGGAGAAGAGAAACACAGGATTAGGTCTGTTTCGATACGAACTGGCCCAATGATGGGCATGTTTTGATGGATGGGAGGGGATGCCTTTGGTTTCAGGGCTGCAGCTTTTTAATTTGTGAAGGATCATTAGCTGGAGAAGGCTTGTAGCTCTGGGGGTGGGGTGAGGAATCAAACAGATGCGGCGCAGAGAGGCACCTCTTCATCCATCTAGTTGCTGTTGTAGCTATCACTGCTGGTAACCGGTAAGAAGAGGATATTATTCATGCATTACAGTGCAACGTGAAACGCCACTGTTGACTGTAAGCTGCACGTGGTTGGTCTCGAAAAGCACCTTTCTGTGTGAATTATGTGGCTTTTGAAATACACGGAATACCAAGTGAGCTTGAGTCAAGCACTATATATCCTGGACTTGTCATCCAACCCCCCTCCTACACACACAGCTATGTGTGTGGGCATGTAGTGTCAGGCTGGGGTCTTACTTATTGCCGCAGTCACTATGTAAAGTAGATTCATATATGCAAACGGTGAACACAACTGATTCAGATTTGCCTACAGGGTAAAAATAGATGTTCACAGCTTGTCTACTTTCCACCACTTACATAATTACTGTACAGATTTTGGCTTCATTATCAGCATTACTTCTGACTGAATATAATTCAACAATGGGAATTTACCTTAAATATACAATAGTACTCACAAAGTTCAGAAATGATATCATAAGGGCTAATAATAATGTTTAGTATAGTTTCCCTGAGCAATCCACTGCTCAGCCTGCCTCAGAGAAAACCCCACACTTAGACACAAATACTGTAATTTGTATACAGTTCTCACACTCGAAGGTGCTGTTTCTATGGTTAAGTAGGGGTTAAATATGCATTTACTGTGTTTGGAAAAATAAACAGTCTGCAGCAGTGGATGTGTTTTTTATCCTCAAGCCCACTCATATGGTGCCTTTTGATTTCCCCCCAAATCAATTGAAAGGAAACAATACAATCAAGTGCCCGAGGCAAACCACTCATTCTATTGAACACATGTCTACATCGTGATTGCTCTGGGAGATTGAGTATAATCATAGCATAGCAAACATTTTCCTCTTTCTTCTTGTTTGTTTTTTTTAAAAGGACACTGAGAAGGAAGATAGGAAAAAGGATTAAACTGTTTCAAGTGTTTAATTTAAAGATGTAAATCAGTGGGATCTAAAGATACTTGATGTTCATAACTTACCATAAAAATATACAAAAGATTATACAATTTACATTTTGTTGAATTCTTCAATTATCACTTATGTAACACCTTTAGTAATCAATTTGACTAGAGAAGGTGGCAGGTTTTTAAAGAGGTGGCTATGTCCTCAAACCAAACTGATAATCTGTATGTTGCATTAAAACAATATAGAATTAATTTTTGTGCATGACTGAACTCATTCTCTACATACCTCCCTTCCAAAGGAAAGGGTGCCGAGGCAGTTAGTTAATTAGCAGGAGGCATTTCTTTTCATTAATTGTGAGGGAGGTGCGTGCCCGTGTCATGTAGTTTTGCCATTTTGCCATCAGTGTAAAGGCTGGGTAATAAAAACCCAGCGAGCTATTTATAGAAACATGTCTATGTGCAGGTTGGTGATTTAAAGCAGCATAGTGCAGGGACCATTAGAGGAAATTTACAACCGTTGTGTCTTAAGGATTTTCTCTGGGAAAAGGTGGAGGGTGAGCGAGTTTTGCTCAATTTATAAATGGATTGAAAATATGATGTTGAGAATTAAAAGGTACTTAAAGGAGGAATGTGTGGGATTTAGCAGTGAGGTCGCAGTTTGCAAACAAATATCAGCCCTCCCCTAACCCCTTCCTTTACAAGCATGTAGAGAACCTACGGTGGCCTTCAAGTGACAAAAAAATGCAAAGGCCCTGATTAGAGGCAGTATTTGTTTGATAGATACTGACAGTTCAGTATGGCAGGCTCTGTTGAAGATGACCAGCTCCCCATGTAGGTATGAAGTGATTCACTCTATGCTAAGAAAATCCACATATATGCGATACATTTTGGTCAAATATAATCAGGCAGGCTACATACATAATGACATCATCAAGGCGGAGTTGTATTATTTTTGTTGAACAGTAGGTTACTTTTACATTATAGCCAAAATTCTCTTCCAAATAAAAAAAGTCCCGTCAACAGACTTATATGCATCATAACGCAGAATAATAATTTTGTACATTTTAAAGTTAAATACGTCAATCTGGTGCACTTTGAGAGCAAAATTAAGAGGCGAGATATATGAGGAACAGTGTGCTTTTGTAAGAGATGTAACCATAAATACATTGGATGTATAGGTATGAATGGTGATGACATAGCATAAAGTCAAACAAACAAAGCATGGTAAATCAGACGGCGTCTGTGTTTCAATAGACAGATTTAAATATGCCGAACTTCAACAAATGTAGAAAGAAAAATTGTTAATTACCGGATAATGGAGATGCTAACATAATTATGAATATTTTATTCAATTTCTGTCATTAGATGCAACCAAATCCTACTCACTCGTCCTTGAAGTGAAAAGATGAACGATAGATGAGTGGTAATCTTTAATGGCTTTGGCCCCCACGACCACATTTAACAGCAGGCAGAGTCTATATATGATGAGAGATAATTAAGCTTTAAAGAGAAGGTGACTAAGCAGTTGCAGCATGCCGACTTTAAATGAGACAGAATTTTCCCCCTGAGTACATTTTATTGTTGTTCTCTGCACAAACCGATCGAAGGTTATTAATAAAAGCACAACATATGACACATCTGTTGCTGGTGGCACAGTCAATCTCGGAGGGTTGAGGATCCGTCTCATGATCTGTTAGATACGCTCGCACTTTCAACACTGAAACAAACTGATTAATAATTAACGATTTAAAGTCTTTTCTTGTTCAGTCTATGACCTATTAATTCTTACAACAACAAGGTAAATAGGATATTCATGAGGAGGAATGTTCCCCCTTGTCGATAACACTTCCATCACTGACTGATTATGCAAAATTCATGATTCATTAAACTGACACCACAATTTTCGCTGCTCTTTGCCAGTTCTCATCTTTTCATCTCCTTAACTTATCAAGTTTATGCTGTTATCTCTCATTTCTCCAGGCAGCCATATAATGAGCATCTAATCATGTCGCCATTAGCTTAATTACGGTTGATAGTATGATGATGCCCACCTGGAAATGGATGGATTGTATCATGTTGGAAGATAACTAGTCACAATTGTGTAATTGCATGACTCCAACAGTATAAAGTCTCACAAGACCAACAAATAATTCTGGGTTTTGATTAAATATCCAACACAAGGTATCCATCTCACCGCACCGCTGTGTTCATGATGGTAATATTTCACTGGCTGGTGGCTGTTGCAGATTATTTGCATAGTTGCAGATGGCCTAGCTCTGGCAGGCTGAGAGAAAACCATGTCAGGATCACTGCACAGTTAACCATCCTTTTGGTTAACTTTACAAAATGCATTCAGCTACTGTTCCACACAGATCTCCCCTCATTCGCTTGGCCGAACTTTGACTTGTGACATGCACGACTCAGCAATGTCAGACAGTTGGCACAACTGATTCCTCACTCTCACCAACTTCAAATGGAGAAACTTCTGACTTGTTTGATGTGCCGCAAATCACTGCCAGAGTGGAACAAATCAACACAATGGATTAAATATTAAAGGGAATTAAAGCTCTCCCTCGTGTTTACTTTATTAATACATCATTAAATAGCAACCTAATACATGATAAAACAAATTCAGAGTGCTAACAGGAGTTAGGTTTGTTACTACGGTTTGGACGGCACGCTACTATAATATGCAATATCTGGATTTTCACCATCTGTATTAGTCCGGAAGAATGAACTCTAGACACTACTGAGGGTTTTTTACATGTATTTATGGGGAACACTGCAGAGATTGGACTGAACTTTGTCAGAGACAGTTTTTCATAAAAATGTATCCATGGTTCTGTACAGACTTGTTTGTACTATCAAAAACACTCCCAAATAAGTCTGTCAACACATGAAAATTATATTCCAAGTAATATCACACATCCCTACAGTAGCTGCATAATTTTCCGAGTTGGGTAAAAAAAACAAAACAACAAAGAATAAAAACCCCAGTAGACTCAGACCACCTCTGGGGACAGAACATTCCTCACACTGAGTGCAATAGGTTGGCTGCAATATATAGAACAAATGCACTTTTTCTTCCTTTCCTGAGCCATTTCCCTCTCTAATGTGCCGAGGTATCTTGTTACACATAATAGATGTCATATTTGGACATGTGCCATAAAAAGCTGTTATTAATGATGGTGGTGGTGGTGAGCATTGGATGTAGTAGTTTGCACTGTAAGTGAAGCATAATGACGACTGTGCATATTGTAGGTTGTTGTTTTTTTCCATGATAAATAATTTCTTATATCCACTCATTCATCCCTTCCATCAGAAATTATAACTTGACTCCTAGCCAGCTAAAGTAAAATATTTTTAAGACATTGTTTAAGGTAGAATGTGTTGTGCTTAAGGAATAACTCAGTGTACAGGTTTTGTGTAATGTTAGTGAGTGTGCGGTCAGAGTGGATAGACAAAGAAAGAACGTGGAACAGCGAGTATGATGTTAGCTGTTATAGCTGTGATTGTAGCAAAGCAGTGTTGGTGAATAAATGTTACGCTCTGGTGTCTTGATTGCCACATCTGCTCATTTGAATGAAAGGGGTTAGCCCCAAAATTTGAGACAATTTCAGCCTACAAACGCACTAGTCATTGCTCAGAGAGAGATTACCATTCTGCAAGCTAACCAGAGCTACGCTAGGAGCAGGATAACACTTAGCTGCGGGGCTGAACAACAATATTTCTGGCGGGAACCTGCTTTGTTGTTAAAACAATTAGCGATCTCTGTCTTGTGTTTTTTCCCCCAACAAAATAGTGCGACATGGATACTCTACATGAAGAAATCCTACTGTTTAAACAGATGTCCAGTTGGGCTTAGATATTCAGCAGACTGTTCTGTGCCCTACAGTACGTCAATGTGTGTCTGTGTACCTAGATAATGGCTGCCTCTCTAAAGGCTTCATCAGACAGGTCTGTCCGTCTCTGGCACCTGATGCAGGGACATTTGGCTGCTTTCTTTTTCCTTCCTCTGATCGTTATGTCTCTTCATGTTCTTTTATGTGGATGATGTTTATGTGTTTTATGCCACCATATCATGCAGACTTTTGAAACATATCACATTTTGCTTCATAATAGTTCAGTAAAGTAGCTGCTTTATTTTCTTTCTGCCATTTATTGTGTCATGCCTGTGTGGTAATTGTTATTACAGTCAGTGCTGTCAAGAGCAAAAAGGTCATCATTGAAGACAGCAACAAAGGATTAGTTAGAGGAAGACTCCGACTTATTTCATATGGTGGAATATAAAGATCGGATGCAAATCCACTTGATATATGAGATTAGATTTTATGTAAACCAACAGGAATCAGTTGATAATCTCTAATAAGTCCTCTGTAGAACGCTGTAGCTGCCAATTGTAATTTGGATTTATTTTTCATTGCATATAAGCAATAAGACAGACTCTTCATAACACAGACAAACAAAAGGAGGAGAGGAAATATTTAAATTAGTCATTATCGGGGGCTGAAACAAAAATGTTTATTTTCTGTCATCAGCAAAACCATCCTTGAGCTTTCACTTCATAATGAGCCCCAAAGCAGCTTCTGTATTCGGAGGTTTCATCTCAGTACAACTGCAATCATTTGGCCTTCGCATTAATAAAGACACACAAATTGAACACATATCGGTACATACCTACTATATATTCAAGAAAACACTAAGCAAGGCATTGCTGGTATTTAAACCTCATTAAGGTCATTATTTCAGCAGCACCAGTGAAATTGTTTTTTGAGCCCTTCCTAATTATGAGGCTGGTCTCGTCGCGTCTTGCCGACTCTCTCAGCATTCATGATTGAAGGTTCAGCAAAGAATGGAAGCACATTTACTGATACAACCTAATATGGCGCATCCATTTGATCCCTTGTATAGCGGGAGAGCAGTGGTTTAATCAGGTCTGGTGTAATTAAATGTTGAAATTTAACATTTAGAGTCATGAAAAAGGAGAAAAAGAAGAAAATTTTCCATTTGTTTTTCTCGTGGCTAGAACAGAACCAGATGAGGGTTGAGGTGTGTCTACAGAAAAAGCAAACGTCCTGCTTCAGTGGAGCAGAAATCTTAAGCCAAGAAGTTCTTTTGCCTTCACTCTTTGCTGCAGACATAGATTTCTGGAATTTTCCACTGCACCACACTCTTTGATTTAAATGCAGAACTCCTAATAGGTAATTTCACGTCAAATGACAACTTAATACCAACACAAAGGCATCAGAAACAAGTAATCACTATTGACATGCCCATGCTGGAGTTCTACTCATGTGGATCTAATGTCTGTGGAGCTGAAATATCATCAAGCTTGTGTTTTGGCTCTTATTTGAGTAAGAACAGTTTCAAGTAAACAGAGAAAATTTAATTTAAACTGGTACAGGACTAACAACCAAGATGTGCTTAAAACAGTCCATTAAATGATTACTCAAATTGACTGAAAATGACTCAACACTAATTTTGATCATTTGTAAATTGTTTAAAAGGTCCAGACGGCATTTTAGCTCATCTCAATAAACAGATAAATGATTAAAGAAGCTAAAAGAAAAAAAGAAGGGGAAAAAATCAAAGATGGATTCCGAGATTGGATTTCAGCGAATGTGTTCCACCTCTTTTGCCCTTCAAAAGAAAACAGCAGAACTGAAGCCCTCTCAAGTGTGATTGGTCAATACCACCTGGATTACAAGCAGACTATAACTAGAACCCAGAACGCTTCAGGAATCTTTCGTGGGATGAATTGAAGTTACATTTATATAGACAGGTGTGGCCTCAATGTGCCTCGTGCATGAATCATTTGCATGCACAGATTTAACTTAAACTGTTCATACAATGTAGCAGAAAAGATCAATAGGTATTTATAATTTGTTTTTTGAGCTTCAGATATTTCTTTGTGACATTAATTTGTGAAAAAAGTAAATGACATACACTAAAGAGTTCCACAAAAAAGTCAGTGGCTTGTTGTTATGTAGTTTTGCACATGGCACTTAAGTTTGCTACGCTTATATTGGTTTATTGGGTCGATTTCTTATGCTTATTATAAATTGCCTGGATCGTGCATCCAATGATAGATCCAATGTGATTCTTCAACATTCTCTCTTGGGTAAGAACCGGTAAGAACAGCGATGGCCGTGAATTTTTTCTCTTAGTGCTGGATGTAAGAACAAGAAGACATAAATGCATTAATGTGCTCAAAGCCACAGTAAAAGTTTTCTGGAGTTGCAGAAAAAGCTGTTAATGTAAACACTGGCTTTATGAAGTTCATCTGGCAAACAACCACATCCTGCTGACATGAAAACAGATTAGCATTTGTGGTATCAAACGTTCACTGTCTGGCTCTGTTTTGGTCTCCTTCATTCCCTCAGGGCAGGTAAATGATCCATTATGTTCACAAGCAAGCGTCTAACTTGTCTGTTGTTTGGTGCCGGGCAGACAGAAGAAGTGGCCAGTAAACAGCTGCCTGCTGTGACTCGAAACGAGACTAACAAAAGCGATTAAAGGAAACCAGAAGAGCAAAGTTGCAAAAACGAATGAGCTAGAAAACTTTAACATCTTAAGGCCATGGTCTGTGGAAGATTTGTCAATGTTTTTTTCACCATTTAAAAGATTAAATTACTTGATCACCGAGATTAATCAATAAAAAAACTAGAACTCAAAGAGCGCAGACCCTCGCCAAGGTCAAATGCCCTATTTCACAATGTTAACCACAGTAAAAAATAACTGCTGTCTCTGCTCCACTCCAAATTGTAATGGGTTCTGCCTTGGCCCATGCTACACACTTCCATGTTTCATAAAAATCTGGCTAGTAATTTTGCTGTTATCCAGCTGATCAACATACAAACAAACAAAAAAACAACAACATACCAAAGCAAAAGCATAAGCTCCTTGACAGAGGTCATAGTTGTTGCAGCTACAGGTCAGACGACAAGAACTACAACAACAACATCAGTGATGACAATGTGTTGGACTTCAGAGCAAAGTACAATTTAAAGAGGACAGGCTGCCTCACTGTGATAAATACTTTATTTTTCTTACAGTATAAGAAATATTTCATAGATTTTCCAGAGGACAGTGTTACAGTGAAGCAACTATTCATAATGAATTCCTAATTGCCAGCTGTTCTGAGAGTTCATGAGTTGCAGGGCTTATTATACTATATGGTAGATGTCTTGGTAACATATGCATCTGGCAATTTAAAAAGTGTATTTTAGTACGCTTATAAAGTGAAACAATTCACAATCACAGAAGACAGCAATCACACAACAGAGCCTCGGTAAATACCACAGAAGACAATCAGCCTATATGATATGCACGGGCTGCAATCAACACGAGAGAAGGCAGATTTACAGGTGGCTACCATGAGAGAAATCACTTGTCAAGCATAACAACATGTGACTAACCAGCTCTTTTATGAGGCTGTCCACAGAGAACTGATTCACAGTCAATCCAGTTATTTTCTGGGCTGCTGCACGCTGAATCATATGCTGTGTATAAGGTAGCCTCTAAAGCTGACGATCAGGTGTTTGAGTTCAATTATGTGGAAGGAAAAAATACCAGTGAGGAGGTGGAGGATGACTCAGTGCACCTTCCAAGGTAATGAAGCTAATGCACAAATACAGGTCTTGACATGCAAATAAAGATGATCATGAACATTCTGTATCATTATAAATTGGCATTTTTCACAGTGCCGTCACGGATTCTCCACCTTTATTTAGAAGCAAACAAAATATTCCCCCCACTCTACAGTGAGACATCCCTGCCTGAGGCTCCATCTTCATTGCTGCACTGCACTGTCTCGTGTAATGAAGTTAAACTGAAAGACTGTGGTTAAACAATGTCCTTTACCATATATTCAGTTAACTTGATGTCTTTCAGTTTTGGTTGAGTGGAGCATGTCTCAATATGTCAACATCTGCAGGGCTACCAACTAACTCTTCCATTAGAAGCACTGGCACTCCTTCCTAATCCCAACCGCAAATGGATTTTTAATTTTTAACCAATAATGATACTTGAGAGCTGAAAACAAGCAGATGACAATAACAAACTGATCCATTAATCGACGCAGACAGACGCAGAGTGATACTTATTTCATCTTACTGGCAGTCCTGGAGGAGTTATTAGCCACATAATTGACATTTTACAGACAAATTATGTGGAGTTGTTATTGTCCTCTTCTTGTGTTCATTTTAAATTTAAAATAGTATTTGTTTCATATCGCCTTATTTCTCAGATCTGTCAGAATCTCAAAATCTCCACAAGGCAGATCCGAGTTGTTTACCTGTACACTGCAAAAATCAGGAGTAGAAAGCAGATAACACACATTCAAATCTTACTTTTTAACATTCAAATCCATGCTCAAACCTTTGAAACTTAACCTTGCAAACCATAGTTGCAGTTTTTATGAACTGTGAGTGTGACTTTACACACACAACTCTCTCTAAAATGGTTGCATACTTAGTAGTAGAGAGACTTGGTTTCCCATCTTAAACAAGAATTCTCAGCTGTAATACTGTTGTGCTGGCAAAAACTCAAACTCTGAATAGTTAGATTATCCTTGATGCGTGACCTTTATTAAACAATTAAAGAATACAGGAGGAGGACAAAGCTCCCACTCTGCATTCATGGAATGTGCATTTGACATCAAATCACTAATCTTTATAACCACACAACGTCATTCCCTTTTTGCAGCAACCCACTAAAAAGTGCCCTCCTACTCCTTACTGCAAAAACATTACACACACACAGCAGTGAGACTTGCACAACGTCTGCACCAGAAAATCCCCTGGGCCATGACAAGAGTTTACGTCGACATTCTGGTAAAGACAATTTGACCAGAATTGGTGTCATGAACTAAGGTTTCAAAGACCTGATTTTGAGTATGAGTCAGAATATGTTATTTGAACTCCAAATTCATAAACAGCAGTTTTCATCTTCCACACAGTAGGATCTTTGAAGTTTTGGCCTCCATGAAAAGATACTTTTTAAATGCAAAAAGGTCAATAATAATCATAAATAAATATGTAAATAAACCACGAAGCATAAATTAACCCAAACACGCTTTTCTTTACCCCGGGGACGGAGGAGTTTGTTCTTGTCACGCTGGCATTTACAGCTGAATACCACAGCAAGCGACAAGAGGATTTTGCAATGTCACATCAATGTGCAGCTTCATACAGAATCAAGTGTAAAGAGACAGAGAGGGTGGCCTGACACTACCTGGGAGGATTTTCTAGTGGTCTGGGTACATTTTCTGGTTAGAACTAACAGTGCTGCCATTTCATCCATAAAGATGGAAATGTAGAGCTCATTCAGATGCAAATTCGAACAAACACTGGCCAAGTCTTCAAAGTCAGCCTCATGTAATGCTAAAGGAGCAGTCCCACACTGCATAAAAGATTAGCATCTTGTTTTTCCAGGAAGTTCATGGTAACAAACTGACTGAACTGTCGCAGTAACTGGAACTCATTAGAAGTCAATTAGTTGTTCAAGCATTAACTGATTTCTGGACAAATCTATTCATCCTGAATATGGATTCCTCAACTGTTTATTTTCCAGTTGTACTGGTAGAAAAAAATACATTTCACAAGCATGCTACTAAAATGTAGAAATGAAACTCAACAACCACAGTTTGCCCTTAAAAACCTGAACGTTTCAACCAAAAGTAACGATTTTTCTTTATTAAACTGAATGCTTTAGAGCGGCGCTGCTGTAAGACGTGACCCTCCAGTAAAGGGCCCACCAAACATGCATTAATACGGAGGCTCAGGTTATGGTCAGGTACTGGGTACAGGGTGACTGTTTCTGCTTTAAATGAATAGATATATCTAGTGTAGGCAGATGTCAGTAAGGCATGAAATGAGCCATCCCTACGGAGGCGTCTCTGCAGCAGCAGTGTACAGCAGGTACCTCCATTTCTCACTGCACAACACCAGCCTGTTTATAGCAGCTCCATGGAGACTGTACAGCTGGTCTGCACTAACATACACAAATCAACAAAAATAACCACAGTCCTAGGGTGTTCAATAGCATCTTATCAAATGCGCATAGAAGACAGAAGCACTGCAGTTTAGTGGCTCAAGTTAATAACTAAAAATCTATAGATATAATACATTGATTAAAACCTGACTCATGACTGAAAAGGTGCAGCCTGACCACCACATTTTTATTGGAATATAACTCACTTATGAAAACTCGGAGGAGCAGCTTGTCACTAAATGGAATGGCTGGTCCACCTTAAAAGGCAGTCCACCTTAAGTAAGCCTTGGCTAAAGTTGTTGCTAACTTCAGGGCTAACACTTTCACTTTGATAAGCAGGTGGCAGGCAATACCAGAACTTCAATTGAGTCTTGAGGAGCATTTATTCACTGACCTGTACACACAGTGCACTGTTACTCTAATGTGACTGCTAACTTAAAAAAAACACACACTCCATCTCTCTAGGAGCCACAGCACAAAGTATTTCCTTGGTCAATGATGCACTTGTTGTTAACATAACTCACAGGGAAGACATAATGTTCCACTAGGCTGATTTCAGTGAAGCATGGATTTTTCTTGTTCTGTTGTTATTTTTCCGTCATCTCAGACTGCAGCAGTGTCCATGTTGTCTGGAAATGTGCACTGCAGGCTAACGGAAAACTCTGCTGCGTCGGCTTTGAAGTTTTGTTGTTGGTTGGGGAGAGGGGATTGCCAATCCTGCTTTTGATTTCAATGATCGAAACTAAAAGCTGACACCCCTACTATTAGACCATATTTCTCACAAGCTACTTGTTCTGAATACTGGAGATCGCTGTGAGTTTAACGGGAAGATTCTCCTCAAATGAATGTGACATCCTGGAGAAACATTGCCACCCTGTTGGTCTTGGTTGAACTGTAAACCAGAGCGGTGTTGCAGAGTAATGTTTGTTTTGTTCCCAAAATAATCCTTGGCTGAGCACAGACACTGGCTTGCAGAGAGCACTTTAAATCAGACAACAGTCAAAAGTTTCATTTTAGCCGTTAATTAACAATAATGAGCTAACGCTGATATAATCCACCATCTGTGATGTTTATCATTTTAATGCAATGGTCAGCACTGGCTAAAATTAAAAGCCTGCTGCTGCCTAAAAGTTTCTCCCTTATATAAGGAGAGTGAGGAGAGATAAAAGGTTAAATAGGACATCGATCAGCGTCAGAGTTAGGAAAATCTGGGTATATTGCCGATTGTAAACTGGGTCCTAAATTAAACTCCAAACTACACTTTCCAATTGTGCATCAATGTAATGACTATGGCTACAGAGAGGGCTGGCATCTTCATTCTTCTTTCTGCACACTCTTATTTGAACTTTCTCACATGTGATTCTAAATTCTAGTGGGGTATTATCAAAAAAGACTAACTCGAGGTGGAAAATGGCTCAGTAAAATCCTGCCATTTCCCTAAAGCCAAGCCACCAAAACAACCCCCTCAAGTCATAATGAGGAGGAAAAATGTGATGGGGAAACAACTGTGAAGCTCACTGTGTGAGCGGGGAACACGGGCCAGCTGCTCACTAGATCAGCTTCAGCAGGGGTATCTCACTCCATCACCACCGCATCACTGAACACATCACATAGATGGAGAGAGGCTGCATCAATCAAACACCACACCACGGGGAACTCAAGCTTTCAGACCCTTGGGGAAAACTTTGGAGAAAGTGTCGAAATCCAAAAGAATATCAACAAATGAGCCTTGGATTAGAGCACATTTTGAGTCTAGAAGTAAAAAAAATAAATCCACAGACTCCCTGCTGATATCAATGGGTGCACTTCCTTCCCCTGCTTAATCCACACTTAAACAAGTAGGTACAGTCTGGAGGAGAAAAACAGGATATCCAGAGAGGGTGGGGATCAAACGCAGGAGAGGAGGGAAGAAACCAGTGAACAAACAAGCCCTGTTTTATATCCAACAGGCTTCAGAGCACTGAATCATCAATATTAATGTGGATCAATCGCAGCAACAAATGGCTGATGAGAAAAAATATCAGATACAGCTGGCTGGTACAAGAGATACCAAGGTGGGGTCTGTTAATGTGACAGGAGGTGGGAAATATTTGACATAGGAAGAATCACTGTATAAAACATACATGCATCTGTAGCGTGACAAAATTCTGTCACAAATGATTGGGCTGCTACTTAGATCTAGTTGTGAAGGAACTCAATACACTGCACACTATGCTTGTGGAAATAAATAGAAAATGTGACAGGTTTTCGCCATGCTGTGATAAAATGCAGCTTGAGAAGGAAGCAGCTCACAGCAGTGACTGTGTGTGCTCTGATTTGGGGGGGAAAAAAAGACACAATAAAGAAGAGTAGAGGGCGACATGCCAAATGTGGAGGACTGACTGGTTGAGGAGACGTGAGCTGCATGTGTTGTTTGTTCCACAGAGAGCCGGAGGTAAATTATAAAGCCAAAATAATTAAGTCAAATCAAAGCAGCAGGCTACACCGTTCCTTTTCTGATGTTTCTACTGCAGCAGAGAAAGTTTCTACTCCCAGTTGCTGCCCATCGCTTTCCTTTTTACTGTTGTCTCACAGTGCAAAAGAGTATTGTAGGTTTTGTGCTGACAAAATCAAACATGAAAATGAAAATCTCATCGTCTGAAGGGGCTCAGAAAGAACTTCAGCTATGCTCAAACTTGAACACTTCAAGTGAGATTTCACTTCTTTATTTTGACATGGTTTATTTTTTTATTCTTTGCCAGCCTTTAGTATTAAAGTTGAACAGATATTTGAATTCGCCTCACTTTCTGTGTACGGGCATATGAAATATAATGATACTATGGCATATTTATGTATTGTTCAAATATCATTTTTTGTGTGGAAGCCATCTGAGCCTCTGGCCTTTGAGGCATTTCCCCCGGGAGCTGTTGACTGACAATAAAAAGACAGAGTTGCTAGGTGACGCCTCGAAGGGCCACTTAAGGCTGGCTCCAAAAGTGAGTCAATCCCCATAGACTCCCATGTTAAAATGCCCAACGTAACAACAGAAACAAACATGTTAGTACCAGTAACTGTTTTGGTCTCTATTGCCAACTTCATGACAACTGTTAGGGGCGGTCACTTTGAGTGGCAGTCAGGTGCCATCACAGGTGGTGTGTTTAAGCACCAGGACTTCAATTATCCTGCTTCAGTTCCCCCTCACTCCACATCTTTGCCCATTTTTTATTTATCTAGGTGAAGCTAGGCACTGCCAAGAGATACCCTCACTGAGTTTCATCATCTCTTCTGATACCTGGACCATGGATGAGCTCACAAGGTCTATGTATACTGTAGACATGGAAGTTGAAGCTAATTTCCCCTTGCTATTCAGCTTTAGCTACCTAATCTGTCCGTACCTTTACAAAATTCAGTACTGTTAGGTTTGTTTTTCACTCAGGGAATACAAGTTCGTTAGCTTACTAAAGGTTGCACTGATTTTGTTCACACTTGCTGCCATGTTCTTCCCAAATATTACAAAGAACTGGTTACCTTGCTTCCACAATGGTTAAGTTAACAGTTAACATCATCTTACGCAATGTAGTTAACTACTGCTTACCGTGCTGACAGGCTTCATGTATTTAGTTTGTCTCTTAAAAGCCAGTGATTTGACTAATCGGTGTGCTGTGAGGAGCTACTTGCAGCTACAGGTAAGAATTAGGTGTGTGTGGTGACCGGTGCCGACATAAGGGGACATTCAAAACAATATAGACAGTCACTAACAAATGGTTCCTGCCCTTTTCCAACCAGTTTCCACAGACTGCTACTCAAATGGCGAACAAGAAGTAGAATCGTGATCCATATGATTCATCAGGATGCAACTTTCTGTCAATAACACAGGACAAGCAGCTAAAAATGCTAAATGGGGCCCAATCAGAATAAGATGCCAGTCGCTTCACATTCAGTACAAAGGTAGTCAGCTGGGACCCATTACTGCATGAGTACCATTTACCAAATCAAGACATATTGTGTTTTTGTCAGTTATGTATCTTAATAAGCTACATTAAAGCATTAAATATAGCACAGTGCCATTCAAACAGACCGTGGGAATATGTAGGAGTATGAAGTCCCTGAGCATAAAGATTTTTATCAAAGCCAGTTTAATAATAACACCAATTCACCCGGATATCTGTTATTATGCTACTGTTCCAGGAGAAAATCCTTACCCCTTTCACAAGATACACACAAAATGCTCCTTAAGCTTGTCTGAGTTCATGCTACTGAACTGGGCTCACATTTTTTACCAACTTCAAACATTAAAGGATTTATGGCATACTTATATTACCGTCTGTCATCCATGCACACACACACACACACATGAACACAGAGTCATGAAATAATTAAAGGAGATAATGAATGCACAGGCCTGAATGTTAAATTACTTCCCTTCTCTTATTTTGCTAAGACTAGCCGAGCTTCCTTCAACTCCCAAGGAGAAAAAAGTGAAGGTTCAAACCGTTCTCTGATGCAGACTTAAAAGATTAGAAGGTTAGATTTTAATGTAAATGCTCAGGATGTGACGTGTTTCATGGTGCGTGTGTGTGTGTGAGATTATTGCGATTCTGCATGCATATGTGTGTGGGAGGCTGCGTTGTGTATTTGTGAGTGTCTCTGTGTACAAACGAGTGGGTGGATAAGTGCATGCATGGGAATGTGCTTCTGTGCGTCAGTGTGAGTCTGTGTGTATACACAAACATTTATTTGCTCTTCCAGGTCTGGTCTTGAATGTACACCGGCAGAATTTGACCTTTCAACGTCGCGCAAAGCTCCAAACAGGCAAAAGATCACGAAAACTGTGACAGAGATCAATTCTCTCATTTCCCCTCTCATGCTCCCCTGGGTTTTCTACTTGGCACTTTTCTCTTTGGCCTAAAACTGATTTAATTGACCTCCTGCACTGTGAAACTTCTCCGCTGAAAACTTTACCCTATCATCAAAAGTATAATGAAGTGACTGATAATTAATTAATGCAGTCCCCCCTGTGTTATTACCACGGGCCTCGGTCGAGTAGATAATACATATCTGTATCTGTATTAGGGAGCCACGCTTCAGTGCCCGTGATTGTGTCCAGAGGAAACAGTATGTGACTGTCTGGCAGAAACACAGCCCGCCTGATGTAAATAAAACACAAGAAGATGACTTGTGCAACCCTCCTCCCCTCTATGATTCTGCACTCCTACACCAGAATGACATCTAATGTCATCAATCAATCTGGCCATTGAGTTATTCATGGGGAATAAAAAGAGTAAAGGACTAAATAGAACATTTTAAACAGATCTGTCAGCTTGTTTTTTCCAAAAGAGCTGTATTGTCATTGTCTCTGACAGCAAAATTGAAAATATTCTGTTGGTGTGCCAGTTCTGTTGGTTGGCAAACAATTTTCCCAGAGCTTTTATGAACTGCATTTTGTCACTGTGTTCTTACATTAATTCAAAGTGGTGACAGATTTGTTTTATTTAGAAATTGCTTGCAGATTGATTGTTGTGATTGTTTAGTCATGTGTAGACAGGTTTAAGAAAAATAGCAACGGTACAAACGGGGAACAAGTTGTTTAAAGTCAACAACGAAAATAACCTTCAAAGGAGCAGCATGTTAGATTTAGGGGGATCTATTGGCAGACGTTCAATTTCATATTCATAATAATGCTTTCATTAGTGTATAATCACCTGAAACTAAGCATTGTTGTGCTTTCGTTAAGAGCCTTTTGTATCCACAGTAGATCTCACAGAGCCAGCCATGTTTCTACAGTCAGACAAACCAAACTCTGGTTCTGGTTTTCTTACATTCCCTGAAGGCCACCATAGTTCTCCAACATGCTTGGAAAGGGAGGGGTGAGGGGAGGGATATTCAGTTGGTTGCAATCTGCAACCTCACTGCTAGATGCCACTAAATCCAACACGCTGCTCTTTAAAATCTTCAACTTTCTATGACAACATGACCAAAAAAGAAAAGTGCTCATAGCAACTTTCATTGCAGCTTTTCCATAAATTACGTCAGACAGACGGATGTGTCACAATTACTGGGTTTGGGAAAACACAACAACTAATACGACCACTCTGTAACATTCAATCATGAGGTAATTCAACTATATATATGCTAGTTTTCTTAAGTTTCATATATGAGCACTCTAAATATCATTGAGTTTTAGACATTTGTTTGAATAAAATCTATTTAAATGTGTCACATTGGGCTGTGGAAAGCTGTGATGGGAATATTTGACTATTTTCTGACATTTTATGGACCACACAACTGATTGATTAATTCATCAAACAAGAAATAATTGCCAGTGAAAAAAATCATTAGTTGTGGTCCTAATTATCAGACTAAATTGGCTCTAAAGAGCTCTATGATTGCTTCATCACCACTCTTGTCTTATATTCAACAGTTGAACATAATCACAGTGTTGAGCCTGATACACAGATAATAATATAAAGCACTTGGACAATAGTAGTGTCCAGAATAAGCATATTAACTGTTACGAGTGCTCATAAAATGGGAGTATCCACCTCACCCTTTCTCAATACTTTGCATTTGGCTTCAGACTGAGATAAACAAATCATAAATGCTATTAAGTAAAAGGTCCTGAGACTTCCCCATCAAATAACCGCTGCTAAAACATCATTCATTAGGCAGATCAACAAGGAAAACAATTATATAGTGCATTTATGTTTTCTTCACCACTTTCCAGGAGCATTACTGTGTGTGGTGATCAGGGTGTGGCTGCTAATGATGCCCCTGTGAAACCTGTATGCATTAATAATAAGCCCCGGCTACCCTTTTCTCCTACCTATCAGCTGTTCATTTAGTTAGAGAGGATAAACAAACCTCAGCCAAGACTACACACATGACCTTTTAAACTTCAGCATGGTGTCAGCTGAGCAACTGTCACTCTCTCATCGAACACTGGCTCATATCTCCGGGCACCAGGGAACCTTTAGCCAGGGGAGACATAAAACAGATCAGCACAAGCGTTTTAATACGCATGTTGTTTGCACAGGCTCAGTCAATATTCCACTCTGCTTTATCTAAACTTGGTGAACGCCTTGGGCTGATTGATAGCTCTATTTTATCTACTAAAAGCAATTCAAGCCACCCCAAGTCGCACAAAATCTGGACCCAAGGACGGTGAGGCAACGAGCCCTGGAAACGAAATTACCACAGGTTCGGAGTTACCTCTCTAAATTCTGAGCACAAGTTACAGCTGTCAGTAGGTGAAATAATCCCTCAAACACTTATCACATAACCCGCTTAATAGATCCCCATGCACATGCAAAAAAATCTTTCTCAGCTGTCAATCTGGTGGGAGAAAAGTATTAAGAATACAAATTTAAGTGTATTACTTATTAAGCTAGATTTCCTTACAGCCGGGCAACAGAACAACAACAAAACTTCTGTTTTTCTGCGCTCTGCTGGACTGCAGCTGATGACTTCACAGTAACATTTTAAACCAAATTGTAAAGCTGCCTTCTCAGCAGGTTTGTCTGCAATAGCAGGAGACAGCCCTGTCCTGAGGAGAGAGGAATAGTAAGAAGGTACAAGTGGCAACAAAATTGGCTGCCACGAGAGACGCCAATTTCCTGATGTGTTTCAAACAGCAGAGAATAAATACAGTGAATGACTGGCATACTTTCTGGCACGCCTGCCCGTTGTACTCCTTTCATCTTTTAAAAAAAAACATGTTTTTCAGTCTCATGATTGCAAGTATGTATCTCATTCTCCTTCAGCTTGGAAGTATAATCTATTTTGGTTATATTGAAAAATGTCACTGAATAAAAGGCAGACAAAGCTTTTAAGCTGGAGACATTTGTAGCGGCTAGAAAGCTCCCTTTAATTCAGGGAGTTTAACAGATGTAGACAAGATGTAAAGAGCACTGGAGAAAACATGAGAAGCATTTTATTTGGTTTTATGGGAAACTCAAGAGATTGCCTGGCTGTTTTTGTATGCACATTTCAACTGTAATAACACCTGATCTAACTGGATACTTTTCATCATTTCTCCATTTGCATACTAGTCCAAATACTGACTCAAATTAACTGTCCACACTGTGACATCTGCATAGACACAATACTTTATTTTAACCACAATATCTAGCATGTATAAGCAGATATAAGGCTCAACTGTTTAATAATGTACAGCAATTGTCAACAATTATACCTTTTCCAGATATTGTACAGCTTTCCACAAGGATATTGACCACATTTGTAAATAAAAGTTTTGATATAGTTTCACTGTTGATAGACGTGGCCCCCATTTATGTTTAATCACAAATCTCTGTTTGTGGATATTTCATTTGTTATTGAGGCATGCGAGTAAAAGCTTTCTTCAAGAGTTTAAGGTAACACAGGGAGAGTAATTGATATACAAATGGCCATTTTGCGGGTGACGCATCCCTTAATGCCACTACTTCATCATATACACTCATCTTAATGACTGGCCATTTTAATGAGTTTGCCTACCCGATTGTAAACACGCAGTGAGCTATTGTAAAGAAGAATTAGGCTTGTTGTGTATTAGATGGCTTTGTGTTGTGCGCACACACACAATTCATAGAGCACGTTGAGGTGGGACTGACACAAATAGACACATTTCCCTTGCTTTGTTTTAAATTGGAGGCTAGTGGTTGTAAAATGCACACGCATAGCAAATCGCAACTTGTTAATCAAAACAATTTTATTAGAATAAAATATTAATATAATAAAGTAGCCGGCTGGACATAAATGAGCAGTCAGCTGTTTGGCCAGTGGCCGGCAGCCGGCACTTATGGAAAGCTCTGATATTATCAATCATTATCTTTTAATAAACCAGCCTCCACTTACTACGGGTTCCTGCGGGAGGAGTTATAGTTGTTGACAAATGCAGCTATATTACAGTGTGGTATGATCTATTTACTCTGTGTTTATATACCGCTTATACATGCTGAACAGGGAGAGTTGTTGAAGGTAAAACGTAAGCACTATCTACAACATACATTTTAACACCAGTGCTGTCACGCAGCAAGACTTCCCATTACAGAAACACACGACCCTGAACGCTCCTTGAACCCATCTCCCATGTTTCATCCGCTCATACAGCGTTGGATCTGTAAAAATCTTCTGCTGCAGCTTTGTTGCCTTCCATAATTTTCTTAACAACCTGCGACAATATTATCAACAATTTTGGTTACAGTTGAATACCACATTATCTATAGTGCCAAATCTGTCGGTGTGTCCAATGTTTCCTATTTGTTTTTCCATGTCAATGCAGTAAACTAGCTTCCTTTTGGAGGACAGTGTACATTTGTCTGTCTGTCTGGCTGTTTGTTTGTTTGTTTGTTTGTCCCTCTCTGTTTACCGTCTCTCTGCCTCCATCCATCTACATCACAGTTCTGACAGCAGCAGTGAGCTAATCCCACTACTGTGTGATCGTGCGTTACAACCCGATCTTGTACACCAGCAAAAGTGGAGCAACTTTGAGCATGAACACTATTTTCTCTCACAGCAATTAGCTGAACACCCTGCTGGGCTAACTGCTTTACAAGTCTACAACTCCACACTTAAAGCCTGCTGACAAAATATTTCGCCACGTAAAAAAAAAAAAAAAAACATTAACTGAAACAATCGCTGTGGTCTACAATATGTCTGCTTTAAGAAGCTACAGAACTCTCAATGGAGGAAAAATTATTTTTACTATAGTTGCAAAAACATAAATCCTCATAAGCATGTTCAGCTCTTCAGTGTTATATCCATTCATTCTTCTGCACACAAAGACTTTCAGCAAGTATAAAGTAAACAGCTCATCATCAACCTACAAAAGGTGAAACGGTCAGTACAGTTTCCTGCCAAAAAGCCAGCAGGGAAGGAAGCCCAAAAGAAAGCTGCATTGTATCATAATAATATATTCAGAAAAACAACTGGCAGTGTCCAATAGATTCAGCTGCTATGGGATATTACGAAGTGATTGCACAACTGAATGGTTTGCAAATGTTTCACCTTCTTAGAGGCAGAACATCCACAGACTTAGCCTGAGGGCTGCAACAATCGACAGACGGACCTGCTATTAGAAACAGCCTATCACATCAGGAAGAATCGCACATATTGGAGAACAGATGAAAAGCTTTTAGCAGAATAAATCTTGTAGGTCGACTGTATTAAACTATCATCTAGTTTATACTGTATTTAAAACACCTTGAGAATTTCTGAGACCTTGAACTCAGAAAGCGCAGAGAAATAATGTACTGATGAGGAGTTGGCCCCACAGGAGAAGTCGACTCCGCTGCTCCTATGTACTAAAATTGGTATTCGACTGTGAAAAAGCGAATCAGGGGGCTAATATGCAATTGACATTGCTCTTTAACCCACTGTAAGTCTGTGACGGATACTGTGGAAATATTTAGTTACACAGATACAACTTATGTTGACTGAAAGGCTTATGGGGAGCTAAATCCTTCTACTTATCCATCAACAGTTGAGATAGCTCCACTCCACTCCTCTAAATCCCATTTAACTCTCACTTCGGAATTGGATGCTTCAATTGACAACATTCATATGATTATCAAATAAAGCAGAATGAAGAATTGATATTCAACAACTAACCAAATCTAACTGGCATCGCTGTTGTTAACACACTGTTTATCCATCTGACTTTTCAAATGAAGTTTTTCAAGCAAAGCACATTAAAAAATTCAAAAACAACTTTTGCTTTAGAGAGCTTTAGAGAAATTTGCCAAAGAATTGCTATGAAGAGATTCAACATAATCCTGTCGCCCTCATGAGTTTTGATTCATTTGGTTTAAAATGGTTTAAAATGTGTACTGTTGGTTACGAGTTGAATTATTAATTTCTAAAATCCCTAATATCATGCGACTCTATTCAAATTCAAGCCATTTGTCGACTGTTCAGTCACCAAAGGTTCAGCTAGCCCAGGAGCCAGCAAATGCCCATGAAACATTAGCACTTGACCATGAAAGCTTCTCACTCGTAAAGCACAGTGTGAACTCTGCAGGACTGGAGAAACCTTCCTGAAATCAAAACAAAAAGCCTCCTGACACAGTCGGGTCACTGACTCAGAGTATGTCTCAGTGCTCTGTAAACAGAGCGAACCCTCAGGTCAGGCTGACAGAACAGATGCAACCATTACTGCGCCTGGGTGTGTCACAACCTCACATAAATATCTCCACTGCACCACAGCCAGATGGGAGTTGTATACAGAACGCATTAACTGCAGTAACAGTCGCATTTGACTGTGTTTGATTTCTCCTAACTCATGCAACCACTCATCCACAACACACACACACACACACAAATGTACAGTGGTGCTGCAATCGCTTCTGTTCCCAATGTAATCGCTAAAGCTTGGTTTTGTCTCTGCTCTTGTATTCCCCTTTGCCATCCACACTATTTTAATTCTGTTTCTAATCCCACCTACAGAGGCCCAGGTAATTACATATGTTCAACCCCAGTCCCCACTGCAATATAGCAGGAGACTGGAAGAAAAAAAGAGCTCCAGCGTCTGTTTGTGCTTCACTACGGAACAAAGGGACAATGCAGCTACCTCGTCATTCGCTCACTCATGTTGCTTTCTGTCTGTCGGTGTCTGTGGACAATGACAGAACGACGATCCAATGAGGCACCCTGGGATTTGACACGCATATGGAATTGTTTGCCTTATGTCTGATGTTTAATTTCTGAACACATGACTCGAGCTTGGGGCACAGTGGATTTAACTGGATATTGATTTCTCTGCTGTGTTTGCAATTTAAGCACAATGGGAGTAAAAATAGCACCATTATTAATAGATTAATAGGCTT
>CAFUXE010003104.1:820662-848207 GCA_903364295.1 Serranus cabrilla | reverse complement strand
TCCATTTGGATAATTGACACCTTTGATGAATCATCAGAGTCTATAGAATCGAGGACAACACTATTGGTCAATCATGATTGGTCAAATGCAAGGGAGCCAGGTGAAGGTCCCTCCTCTCTACCCTGATAAATAGCTTGTAGATTTCACACAGAGACCTCGGACTAACAGAAAGTATCGCCTTTTGCTGCTGTTGGGCCTCTGGTTTACAGAGTTTTGATTGGACCAGGACATGGCTGGTACCATTGAAATCGGCTAAATCTCAGCCTTTATATCAGCTACTGTGTTATTAGCATGAAGTAGCATAAAGCTAGTAGGGAAAATGTGTAGGTTGTGCAATGATGATTTCCATATGTGGTCATTAATTTAGTTGGTAAGATAGTTGTGTTTGGTGTAAAATGGATGGAACATGCTTGTAGTTGAGTTTGTCTAGTTTATTTAATATGCAGCATGAATAAGTTTATATATATATTAAATGATTAGCGTGCCGTTGGCTTGTTTTTGCAGACGGACTCTGCCTCAGAGCCCAATTTCGTTCCTCTCCAGCTTAAGAGGTTAAGAAAAAGCTGAAAATGTGTCACCATCCCAATATATGAGCCACATTGCACACAGGATGCTAGCGTGTAAGTGCTAATTACAAAATGACTAAGCCAGTAATCATGGCCAGGATGAAGAAAGCACAAAAAATTACTTGTTGAAAAACAGGGCCTTTGATAAGATCCATGAATTGGTGTGAGTCACATTTTGTTCAGTCTTTTCAAAATGTGAACCACACACACACACACACGCAGGTACAGCGTGCCGTATGGAGGGACTGAAAACAAAGGTGTTGCTTTGGAACTGTAATAAAAGCGTGGCTATACAGAATGGCAATGAATCACTGATCATTCATTTGCAGCGTCTCCCATAAATTCATGACGGTGGTCGTTACTCATCCTCAGCTTGAAGCATGCGAATGAGGTTGACGCTCCCGTCATTAGCCTCTGTGAAATAAGCACCACCTCTCAGCGAGAAGTTTGAAACAGCACTCAGCAGCACAGCAGATAATAAAGCATGGACAAGGCTATCTGCTTTAATTTATATGCAGGCAGAGAGTGATCTGCCTCAGGCGTGTTAGGCCTGACTAAGCAGAGTGAGTGAGACATTGACTTGTCTGCAGAGAGCCTTCCCACGACCCACTGAGGAGAAACGCATCGCCTTCAGCTCAGGGCAGCGGCGCTACACTGATGTATGGCGGTCTAATGTCTATGCAAGAATATTTTAACATGATCCTGACTGGACCTCGCAGTTACCATATGGTATCTGCTTGTAGAGTAAACAGCGAAACAGGGATTTAAAAAAAAACCTTGACAATCGCAGCTTTATCAAGAGACTGCATCTGGGAAACATGTAGCCTTAAACCAGCTATTACAGAGAGCTAGTTCAGCTACCAAAGCAGCAGTTTCTTAATAACAATTACTGTTTTAAGTGTTCAGTGTGAAGTGTCTTCAAAAAGGAATGTTCCCCCGTGGCTGTCATACATAGACAGTCCTAATAGACTTTATCGGCAGATATGAGAGAGAGGCAGAGACAGAGAGGAAGATGGAGATGAAACAAAGAGGGGATGAAGACAGAGTAAGAGAGAAAGAGAGATTCCCTTGGCTTCCCGGGGTACATAAATTATCTGACTGCTGCATTTGCTAAATGCAAAAAGGATATTGTAAATGCTGTGCTACATTGTTTTAGTAATTACTGTATTCAGAGGCACCCAATAATCACTAAAATAACTGTTTTATGTGAGAATTTTCAAAACAAAGCTATTCAAAGCATCCGTAGTTACAGCCAAAGCAGCTGAGAGGGGTATTTATCTAATACTGATACAACAGCCAAAAAGAGACAGAGAGTTTTGCATTAAACAGCTATTAAGTATATATCTGTGTCACATAATATGACCCCTTTGTGCTTGTTAAGTGACATCATACCAGGACATAAACATCTAGTTGGAGCTGTGGATTGTGTTGTATTGGGCAAAGTGTGAATCAGCAGCAGCAAAGGTTTCCTAATCCGCAGATACAGAGGCAGAGGCAGGAGACAGGAAGGTACGAACTGTGCCGCAGAATAGAGACACTTTGAGATAAGCACAGTTACAGAAAATGCAAACTAGATGACTCACCACTCCTCCTCGCACGTATCAGAACAACACATTTCAGGTAAGGTCATTACAATTACAGATAACAATACAGTGGCAGAATTCAGTGCTGCACTAACTGTGAGATTGTGTTTCACTATCTCTTGCAGGTTTGCAGTTCTATCAATGTCCTCCCCATAACCCCTCCAGCTCACTTAGAGGGAGCTTTGGCCCTCATTTATTGTGCTATTGTTGAAACCAGTGCAAATCTAAAGATTGGCATTGTGGTGATACAGACACCGTCTGATTACGCTGAGTGCACGCTGAGAGAGCACACTGACAACACCTACAGTGCATTGCTGGCTGTGCTCTGCAATGGCACAATGGCCACTTTTGACTGCCCTCCATTAAAATCCACAGGTGGCTTGTAGGCTTTAAATCAAACCCATTAATAAATGAGAGCCATTGTAATTTTGAATTACGGCAAACTCTGAACTCAGCCCGAGTCACATTTGGATATCCATGACAACAGTCAATTTAGCACTTTTGAAGGGTGTGACTGTGAATACACAATTGCCATTTCAGTGTCCACACTGCAACAGCCCAGCACCTGAACCAAACAAAACAAGCAAACACACACAGGGGTGGAGGCTTTACATTCCAAAAATATGCTTCTGGTGAGAATCATGTCCCCAGTGAAACCATTATTTTATATCCTCCAGTTCCACAGCCATAATAGGTCTCAGGGGAGTGCAATGTTACAACAAACATCTCCCTGAAAACACAAAGGAAGACAGAAAAGGCTAATAAATTGGAGCGTGTTACAGTTGTCAAACTGTGGATCAATCAACAAACAAGTGCACACAGGAAACCTTATATGGCAACAGTCTGTTGTTAAACAGTTTGAACACAAACTGAATTAGCCAGTTTTACACAAGAAGCACAGCAGCAAAAGGTTTGTGCAAGATAGTGTGTAGAATGAAGAGCACCGACTTCTACAAAGCTACTGATTGGATGCTATGAACTACATGGAAATGAAAATAACATGCCAAACAATATAACTAATCTAACAATGTATAGTCATCTTCTCTGATATCTTCTGCCATGTGGCAAAAGAGGATCATCCTTCAGTCAGACATATATGAACTTCATCAAATGAATGGAATATCATCGTATATAAAAAAATAAATTACACATTCTTTAACTGTGGCACTTGAAGACTGAATAAGCATTATATTTTTGTCAAATCATAAGTTGTGTTTCAATTCAACTGTCAAGCAAATTTCAAGCTCACTTTTGAAAATGTTGCAAAGCCAGATTTGCTGATTAGGCCTCTTTCCATCAAGTGGTCCGGAGCTAATAAACTAGCCTGCAGCGTAGTTTCATCAGAAGTTGGCGCTATATGTTAAGCTTGGCTGTAATCCAATAGTTGAATAAGTAGAGGCTGGAGAGAGGTCTTCAGGGATTTGTTTGATTCATTCATTATCCTGAACCATTTACCCGAATCCCAGCTGACATTGGGTGAGAGGCGGGCTACACCCTGGACAACTGACTTGTCATGCTCTCATTCACTCCTACGGGCAATTTAGAGTCATCAGTTAAACTTAAGCTGCATGTTTCTGGACTGTGGGAGGAAGCCGGAGGATCCGGAGAGAACGCACGCTGACATACACGGGGAAAATATGCAAACCACACACAGAAGACAACAGTAACACAAGATACCAAAAGCAGAAACAGGTGGCCAGTGAGTTAATTGTTGCTCTGTCAGGATTTATGGCATGGCGTTTCTATTTTCCATTTAATGTAACAACTCTTGGCAAAGGCAAACACCACCTTAAACATTATTGCACAACTAATTTTTTATTAAATTTGCCGTTTCCAAACAACTTCTCTGAGGCAGTTAAAATCTGCAGTTGCCAGATGGATTCCATCGGGCGCAGCTGCTGGAATACTCTGATTTCTGAATGAAATGCATTCAGATTGTACTTATATTTTACCAAGCATTCCAACTATTTTGGAATCAAGGTCAAAATCTGGAAGTGGGTTATCATGGCTATTGTTGAAGCTTTAAAGCATTCAGGTCAGCCCTACCAGATTCTTTGAGTGGAATTATTATTCAAGATGAGGTTTAATGATTTTTAAATACCAACACCAGGACAATTGCCTCTACCTGATTTAGAATTTATTCTTTTCTCTTAAAAAATCTCATTGTGCACATGCTCATATATTGATTCTCTGCGAGTCTTGAGTGCCTCATGTCTTTGTTTGCTGATCCAATATATTGATCAACTCGGTAATTAGATGTCATTTTGATGTCAATATGGCCAAATGCTGGTGATCCACTGGGCTGCAGAAGTACTTTGGAACAACTACACAGGAAAAAGAAATATAGGATATAGGATTGAGGTTTGAATTGCACCCCATGTTAACTGCAGGAAGAGTGCTCTGCACCTCAAGAATTGGTTAGATGAGTCGGGTAATTGTGCTGAACGTAGAGTAATGCAATTCGTGATAACAGCACAGAGCATGCCTCACAGACGACTGCCATGGCAACAGACTGGCCCAAGGTAGCAAGGGGCTAGATTTGATTTCAGTTCACAGTGGAATGAGAGAACAGATTAATCATGAACTCATAGATCAAGATTCAATCTATTTTACGAGCTAATGATCAAACACTTAAGGTTAAAAACAAAAGCAGGTAATCATGTGTTAAGACAGTGATCAGATGTAAGAGCCATTAAATATTTATTCATTTATCCATATACATGGCTTGGTACAGGGCACTTTACACATTGCATCCAGGGAAATATGGATTTAATTGTTTTTTTTTCCTTATTAATTTGTAGCTAGCATGCCTCGCAAAAAAATAACTATTTGCTAATCAGCAGTCCTATGTAATTCTATTAACTATTTCAATTTCAGACACTAAATAGTTCCATGCACTGCAGAAGATCAGGGGGTCTGTGTAATGTTCTGGAAAATCAGTTAGTGTGTAATAAGACCATAGATGGACTCAGTATAGGGTGACAAAAATAATTATGATCCAATGAGTTTTCAAAGAGCAGACACTGTACTCCCCTGTCAATGCAGCGACATTCCCTTTGGCTACATCCTTTGAAATCTTGGAGTTACCAGGATAGAGACAGAGGGAAAAAAGGGTTGTTGAATCACGAGATAATGCATTTCATAAAGACCCTGCTTAAAGCTGGAATAATAATTCACAGTATACATGCTTTCCTGTTTATTCAAGATCTTGTCATAGCTTAAACGATTAGTCGAAATATCTACAATAAGTCAATTAGTTGTAAGAAAATCAACCTGCTGCGATTTTGACAATCGACGAATCTTTTTCAAGAAAGAATACCAAAGATTCTCCAGCCATCAGCTGCTCAAATGTTAATTCGTTGATTTCCTTTGTTTTCTTTCACATTAAAATTCATTTCCTTTGAATTTTGAATGCTAATGGAACAAAAAAAGGTCGAGTATGTCAACTTGTGCTTGGAGAAATTGCTATGGGCATTTTTTTTTAAAACTTATTTTCAATAAACAAAATATTAAAAGAATGAAGAAACTTGGCAGATGAGTCAATAAATAAAAAATTTTCTAGTTTTCTCTCTAAATGTTTTTGATTTTTAGAGAAGAGCAACAACACAAAGCAAAAAAAAAAGGATGGCTGGAATCACATTTTAAATATCCCACACATATAAAGCTGTGGTGACAGCCAGACATTCAATTAAAATCACTCCTGGCTTCATTGTACCAAATCAAATTTTAATTGACAGCTCAGATGGTTGGACAGAGAGAAGCTGAGGAAGCTGGAGTGGTCTGTTACTCTCATAGTCGAGGTGTCACCTTCTGTCTGGCCACTGACTGCAGGCTATCACATCATCTAACTGCTTTGTATCTGTAACTGCAGCATGTTCAGCCAACTGCACACTATAACAGTGTATAGAAATAAACTTTTTGCAAAGCTTATTTGTGATGCTATCTCTATTTCTAGCCAAAGCCCTGTAAGATTGGATTTTTCGCAAGTACTGAAGTGTTTGAGGGCCATTGACCCACTATGTATTACTCAACATATTTCAGCTGGCACTGTGAAAGTCAGCACCGATGATGCTACACAATATGTAACACACAAGCTATAAGAATAGGAATAAAAGCACATAATACTGCTGAGCATAAAAACCTTAGTGTGAAGTAAAGGGATATTCTGGATTTAGTATTAACCACAAATTAAAGGATTTTGAAACATAATTGTATTGGCCATGGTTGTTAAAGGACAAATGAAAGGGACAAATCATGACACAGCACATTATGTACCAAGAGCAAACTAAGTGGGTTTAATGAAGAAAAAAAGGAGCCAGCGTTAAGCTCAGAGGCACACACCAATCTATCTCTGATTAATTTCATTAAGAACAGAAATTCAAGACTGCGAGCTATCTCATATCAAAGCAAAAGCACCGCAGACAAACACATTTTTTAGCATGAGGGTGAAATATTCTAAATCTTTTCGGGGGAAGTAAAGAAAAATGCTGTTTTCGTATGTATTTATTATTCCTACAGGACGTGTGTGAGTGGGAGCATTTTGTTTCCCATAAACAAACTGGAACAGCGTTACCCTCCGTCATAAACGGAGCTTGTACAATACAGAGGGACATATTGACAATTTGGCCTTCACATAATCCGGTCTTGGTGAAGATAAACAAACCACCACGTCCCCTGAATGTAAATGAGTTAAGCACTGCAGCCCTATTTATGATGGTGCGAGGCAGGTCACAATCAAGGTAATGACAGGTGAAATGATTTCTAGCACAATTGTGTCTGTGTGATTAGTGGTTCGATGAACTGAAATGTAAGGAACGAACAGGGGCCGCCTGTTTCCAAGCTCTGGGCAAAAATTTTGTGGGAATTAATAAACATTCTGAACATGTAGGAGGCAGAATCGATTTACTCAGAGACGTATTAATTTCTGCTTCCTCGTCGTTGTTGTTGTACTTTAATGGAAAAAGCACTCATGCAAATAGAAGGTGCAAAATGCTCATTGTGCCCAAGCAGCACCAAAAAATATAGAAGTGCTTGTTTTTGCAGAAAGCAACATCATCTTGGGTTCATCTGTTGTCCTATACTGGCATGTCGTGAACCTAAGTTAAACTAGATTAACCTTTGCTTACAGCATAAATGACTGTTTTCCACAACAGCAATGAATAAATAATTCCATCAAGTCATATCGCTTAACCTGAACCCCCACAGATCAAAAATGTATAACACTAACCATCTCAAGAGAACTGAGTCATGTGCTCTTTCCCATTTGCAAATATAAAGGAGGCAATGAACCAAACCAAACTTTTATTTCTCTTGCAGTTCTAATGGTGTGCTCTTTCTCGTGTGAAGCCCTGACACATGAGAAACTAATTTTACTTTCATTTAAGGAGCATTACCTTTTAAATTCTCTCTTGATGTTTGTAAGTTCCTCATTATGGTCGAGAAACGGTTTAATTTCTGATTAAATTAAGAGTAAGTATGCAATCGAGCTGTATCTAAAACTTGATACAGAGCAAGGAAACAGGCGGCTGCTTTTAGCTTCTTACATTTCAGCTCCTCTTCTTATGCACAGCTAAAAGAAAAGTTATATTAAAATCCTTTATTTATTCTGCATTATTAGTTTAAAACACTGACCGGTTTTGACCTCACAGGGTCTCCTTCAGGGCTGAAATGGTAAAAACCTTGTCAATATGCCAAGTCAGTCCTGTCTATATTAAATGTTTTAACTGCCTTGCTCTCATAGTGCAGCAAACTGTGCAATGCATGGTTGGACTTTCACCCACATCATCTAATTCCACCCAGCTAAGCTTCTGTTTCCAGGATCATTGAGATGCCTGCTTCAGCTCAAAGACTTTGCCTTTACCCGCCGCTGCTTTCCCGTGACTGCCTGACCTGTACTGCACATGTGCAACAGTCAACATAGGTGAGAAGGAAGAGAGTAGCCAAGGCTCACTCCTCAGCTATTTGTACTACCAGCTCCAGAAAAACGATGCGTTTCATTTTTTCTTTTTTTTTACTTGCCTAATCAGTCAAATGAGTTTCTAGCTTTACTAGCCTGTCGTGGCCTTTTACTTGCCCCAGGCAATCAGGAAATGCATTTGAATAATATTTTTTAAATATTGTCTAGCCCTTATTGGAAGTAGGGTTATGTGTACTTCAGGTTTAGATGTTCTTAGTCACCGTTCTGTTGTATGTTTACTGTGCTGTTTCCACTGCTATAATGGGGCTAAATGGGGTATTTTTTACATTTGTCGGACTAGAAGACTGGCAATTGGCTATACCATAATGACACAAATAAAACGACTGACTGAAATACAAACTGGCTCCAGACATTCCTAACATTGCCCTTTACATCTGTATATATGACATATCAGTTGTCTCCTGTGTCGCTCTTCTCTGCTCTGACTTTTTTTAGGACTCATCTTAATAAATATCTTCACATAGACAGTGAGACTGCTGTTATTTCACTCATGATCACAGCAGTGGTAACTAATTAGAGCAACATTAACTTTGCCTTTCCCGCCTACGTGTGTTTCTGACCAAGGTCTTCAGCAAGCAACGCAAGGACACAGAAGGCCATGGCTGCAATTATTTGTATTATTTTGTACCAATGATTAAAGAATATTAAGCTTGTTTTCTTGTGGTTACAATCATCTCCGCATGATTAATATTTTAACGATGACTAGATAAAAGTGCAAAAGGCTGCCGTGAGGTGATCATTACCAGACATGTCACACCTTTTGTCAAGAGTTGCTTTAAAAGTCACTATAATCTAACTTTTAATTACTTCATTATCAGTCCCTCGTGGAATATTTTAGGGATATTACAGCAGACTTGTTTGCGGCAGCATCAGCATGCTGTAAAAACTTGTTGTTATCTGCTGATGTCAAATGTGAGCGGTGACATAAGGCAATCTTGGGCAGAGATTAGGCTCATTCCAGACATGCTGACTGCAATGCAGACGAGAGTCGCCAGCTTAGGCTGGAGGAAATGACAAAAACCACCGTCAGGTTGGACAGCTTCAGCCTTCCTGAGATGACACAGAAAGTCAAATATTTGTCATATGGAAAAAAAACCAGACTGCCAGTGCTTGGTAGGTTATAATATAAGTAGTGTCTTGCTCTTATGAATGTAATTATCAAACAGCTTGTCAGTCTCTGTTGCAATAATTGTTGTTTAAATAATGTAGACTTGCTGTTTTATGTCCCCATTAAATAAACGATTTCAATAAGACGGGACAGCATGCAGCACGAAATGTCTTACCAGCAAGCCTGTTAGGTCAGGATGAAAAGATAATTATTCAATGATTATGTCAAAATAAACCATAAACATAATTACACTTGTGGCCTTTAATTTCTCTTCTGTTCTCTGTTGTTGCACCAGAGATGTGCTTCCTTCCAGGCTTCAGATTAATCCACCTGCAGTAGCTGTGTATGAGCACAATTAGCTTTCTACTGTTTAAACTGTGTGCATACTTTTATCCTCTTCCCTGAAGCCTGCAGGTTCGGGAAAACAGCAAAGGAAGTGACATTTGTTCCATAAGTAATCCTGAGGACTGTGCATCTCCCTGGGGCAGTATACTACCTGGATGGAGGCATTACCTTGAAGGCTAAAGTCAAGGAACAAACGTCTCCCGCGAGCAGTTTACACCATTCATGAAAGATTGCGACATGACTGACTTCAGCTTTGCTCTCCGAGATGGAAAATGATACAAATCTCGTGCTATTTTCAGGTAGGTTATCAGCAAATCCCTCTACGCAGAGAAGGGTAGACGTTTGATACTTGCGCAGTAAAAATTACGCCAGCGCTTCACTCAAACTACGCTACTGAACTCCAGAGTAGTGCCTCGCATGTAATGACGCTTTTCTTTCATTTACAGCCCACCTTTTGGCATTGTACATTTATTTTTAGCTCTGGTTTGATAGTGAAAAGGATGGCAGAGAAAAATAGGCCCATACCTCTTTCTGTAACCACTCTTCTCCCTCTTAGACATGCTGTTGTTTACCACACACACTCACAGGTTTTCTCTCCCTCTCCCTCTGTGTCTTTGACATGCCCTACTCTCAGTAATGGAGACCCCAGTGTTGCAGGTAATGTTGTAAACATTAGCAGGGGACCAGTGACCCTCAATAAGCAACTTAAAGGCCCTGCTACAAGACTGAGGACTGTTGAGAGATTTGAGCTCTGAAACATGTGGTGGTTTTAAGGGTTAAAGCCCCACAGTTAGTGTGACAAAGGGTCCACTATTTGTACCAAGGACACACGCTGTTCCCTCTGAGAGGTCCTAGTGCAGCTGAACTGCCCCATCTATATTTTCACCTCAAGTTCAGTAAGTATACACTGTTGCTTAAGCCGTTAATTCAGTCTATATCCGCTTTAATATTGGCAGTTTAATGTGTAAATATAAGCTGACAGGATCACTCACAGGGCTGATTGGACAAAATATGTCCATTTGCCTAAAGATATTTCTTTTAATGAGTGAGTGTATATAATGAAGCACTTAGTGCCGACAGTTGGCTGTAACCCATTTATTTACTTCTATGCATCCACATCAGGAATCTGCCTCACAGAGTTAACCATACATCTTTTTTTTTAACAAAGTAGTTGGTTTAAAAGCCACAGTAAGAACAAGGAAAGGAAGCTATGGCTGGCTATGAAAAATGTGGGAACGGCCTCAGACATTTCATTAAAAAAAATTGCATCACACTTCAGCTCTATAGCTTGTTGTATATATATAGAGAGGTTATCTTACTTTCCAGATACGCTCCCCTGTCTTCCCATTGCCTTCTGTTCCTGAGTTTACAGAGTACGTCTGCTACACTCTGCTAAGTTCTCACAACTCATCACCTCCTGAAAAACTCATGAAGCATTATTCAGTGGAGCGTCTTGTTTTCTTCCTCCCCGACACTCAGTGTTGCTTCCCCTTACTGTGTGCACATCCAGCTTCAACTGCTGTTGCAGCAGCTGGTACTATAGCGAGGATGCATAGATTATTTTATTTTTTTTACTCTTTTACGAAAACTGATCAGCTTAATGATGCAGATTTGAAGACTACTTGTTCCCAGCAGCTGAATTCTGAGGATAGCTTTGTTCCATAAAGTCACTCAGCCCACATACCCACTTGACTACAGTGGGTTCATGCAGTGGCTGCTGGAGCAGTTTCGCGGATTTGGTGTTTTACTGCTGCAAATTCCATTTCATGGGAAGTGGCTTTGTGAAGTGTTGTTACATGCTCTCACTGTGTATCCCTGTATGAGTACATAAGGCTCCATGTGGCAGTGTCAGCTGCCATGTTCCTGACTGCAGCCATGCGTCTGTGTGTTGTGTCTGCCTGTGTGTGTGTACACATGGTAAGAAGATATGTAAACAAAGGATTGAGTATATGCATTGATTAGACTGACGGATGCTGCATTTTGGAGTACAAATGTCCCCAACAACAACATGAAGACATTTCTGATAGCAGATCTAGCAGGAAAGGCCCATATTGGACGATTTTTTTCAGATGTATTAATCAATATTTTTAAAATGGATTATATAATCATGTGATGGACCTACAGAAGATAATCACCCAATCCTGCAGCTTAAAAACACTTTCTAGGTGTGCAGAAGTACTTTAATCATTACAGTTATTATTAACAGAATCTGCATCACCATCTGCTGAACTGTGATATTTAACTCTGCCAACTCAGCTGCCGCAGACTTGTCAACAAAAGAACCGACTCTGCAAACAATGAAAAAATGAAATTATGATTTCAATTAATTAAAGTACATTTTGCTGCACTTTTGTACTCTATTTGAAGAAATCAACCAACATATGCTCCACCACTGACACAAAGTGGCTGTGATAGGACAACAGTATCAGGGCTAGGTATAGAAAAACATTGACTGTCTCTTGCATCAGTATCTTTACAGGGGAACTGAGCCTCCAAATGTTGAGGACCTCTGCCTAAAAACATAAATATCCAATGCGTAGATCTACAAGTCACATTGTGTCAGTCAACCTCGTCTCAACTGGAGCCATGTTTCATCCCCCTTGGCACCTGCTGTCATCTGGATGATAAGATGAAAGACAACTCACATCTTAAAGACTGAGCTGCAGCAAAATGTGATAATGAATACTGATTTTTACACACTCTGTAAGAAATGGACAGAAATGTAGCCCAGAGGGACTTGTCATGACCTGTCAAGACTTAAGAATGGAGCGCTACATCCACACTATCAGATTATGATAATCAACCTCTTGTTCACTGGCTGCAGTCTATCATTGACTGAGGCGTGATTTACATACAGTGTTAGTCATAGGCCACTCATGCGGCCTTTCATAGCCACGGCAAGTCAATAAATGCATATTGATAAAGGTCACTTTGTTGACAGAAACACAGACATTTCAGCTCAAATACCATCTTAAAAAATATAAATCTGTATAATCCCTAGTGAGTTAAATTACTCTATTTAGGTGGATTACTGTTATTATGATGAGAAAATGTCAAAATCAAAACCTGGTTAATCCTACTATGATCTTTAAATAGAAAAATCTTAGATTGAGGTTTCAGGATTACTATTATAATAGAGATGGAAAGCAGCTTTGGGAGATTTCAGGAGATTTGAACTGTGGTTCACTTCAGACTGGAAGGTAGATTTTTACACCAAAGAGACTGTGTTAAATGTCTTTCATCTTTCTGAAGAGAGGGCTCACCGAGGAAGAAATTCAAGCATAAGAATCCAAGGGTAACAGAATATACTCATCTAAGGGTGTGATATTCAAAAAAGATAACAATTGCCCTGGAAAAGTCTGATTTTAAATAACGAAACAGCCTGCCCTGACCTAAGAACTGAAAAGACGCCAGAGAGTGAACTTTTTTGATAACTTTCATGTTCCAGTGGCTATTTTGAGTTCCAGCTGTTGGTACAAAATGTTCTTAAAATCTGGACACGCTCCGCTAGGAAAAACTGCATTTTTCATGACATTGAAAACATATGCCCAATAAAATCATTAAGCGGGATTACAGTGGTTAATTGCATTATAAATACACATTGTCATTCTCCCCCTGCCCACCCACCCATTACAATGCAAAACATTTTAAATGCTTTGTTTCCCAACTGCATCATAACCCAGACTTAATGGAATTCTTCCTTCATTTATTCAAGGTCAAAGCTCATCACTCCCACAGTCCTTTGCATTGTAAATCTTCCTATCAACATGTCTGAGGGGGAATTTGAATAATTGAAAATTTCCTGTCGTAGTCTTCTAAATAGCAGTATACTGCCTGGTGATTCAGTGTTTGGAAAAAAACAACAGCATATTAGTAGATAAAGTCAACAGAACCCAACCTGGTATATTAGAAACACGTCTTGATTTGATGTTTTCTTGCTGAAAATTTCTAATAAACTCTAGCTGAGATGTTTTTTTCCCCCCACTGAAGCAGGTTAGGAGCTCAGTCACTGTATTAGTGAGAAAGCCTGGGTGTTCAGTTAGTTGTGTGAGATTATTATCAGATACAACATAAAACACTCAGCTCAATGGATATGGCATTCTGGCATTCATCCAAGTCCTGACAAACACGAGTATAATGCAGAGCGGTGTGGCACTGCTTTACCCTCTCCATCCAAATAACACACCAAAATGATGGATGGGTATCAACAAGGCTGTTCAAATCTGATTCCAGTCATTCATGGCCAGGTGGAAGTTCACAGTTTGCTGGACCACCTAATTTTGCCCAACAAAAACAAGCAAACACACTGCAAATCCAAATATATTAACTGTCTCTACCAGCTCATTTGACGCTGAAAGCATTCTCAATCAAGCAATACAACGGCAATTAGCTTCCCATGAGTGATTTGTTTCTCAAGACACTCTTGAGTGCTGCTTGGAAACAAACATGTAAATGGAGACATTCACAATTCACAATATTCGCGATACAAATTGAAAAAATAAGACGGAAAAATCAATATTAAATTAGTACCTTATCTCCCCACACAGCAGAGAAGAGTTTTGATCAACTCCGAAGATTATAGTCAGTCACTTAAAAACTGGGCACCTGTGGGGATTTCTTTCAGGGCTGATTAAAGATACTACGCAGATAAGAAATCGTATTTTTGAGAGTGGATAGACTCAATTGAGAGATAAGTAAGTTAGGTGTTACTCCATCAAGCCTGCACTTTAAGAGATGGGATATAGGACAGAGACACAGCGAGAATAATAAAACGTCTTAAAATAAGAGTGGGAAGGGAAACAGAAACAAGTGATATTGCAGTGCTGCCTATCCCTAGGCTGCATCTTTATTATTTTTTTTCCTTTTTCACCAATGCACTCTTGTTTAAATAAAATAATGGGCGATCCAGACGAAGCCAGGGAGCGCTCTGCCTAGTGCTTTTTTGGGGGGTCTGTATCTCACTCACATAAAATGAGCTAATAGTAATGAAACAGTCTGATTAAACTCAAACTTGCAGGACAGCCGTAAGAGTGAAAAGCACAGGATGCGTGGCAGGAAAAAGCATTTGGAGCGGCATCATAATACACATGAATTTCAGATAAAAAACAGAAATACAATAACACTTTCTTGACATTTTTCATGCTGCCGATTTAATTGTAGCACTTATGTCGCCCTTTGAGTAAGGCTTGGAAACGCCATTATTTTCCAATTTTAGGATATGTTTATTTTCAGTAGGAAATAAAGAAACTGACTATAAGGCCGTTTAAAATAAAGGTCTACTTATACCCAGTGCAACTGGGCCTTTTTAAAGATATTACAGCCACATCTCACAGTATACATTATAATGCTGCTGCAATACTTGGGCGTTTTAAGTTCTTTACAAGGAAATATTGTCTGATGTCACTTAGATCCAAGGCTCTGCTTTGACTAATATGGTGTATTACTTCTATTCATCATATGAAACTGCTGTGGGCAACTGTGTCTATTTCAAACTACTTTTCAATTAATATTCCACCATATTTATTATAGGTATGTATTTTCAGCTATATCATCAGCTTACAGAACAGACCAAAAGCAAACCATTTACAGTTTAGTGAACTTCATTCATACTGAATGGTGAATTAAGAGTTATGCTTGATTGGATACGTAGCTAAATGGAGTGCTGAATGAATCAAAGCACACAGTATGACTGCTTGGTGATTACTGGGCACCCCGGCACCTTTTTTTAGAATAATCTCCAAAATAAATCTTTGTTGTGCCTTTCAAAATGTTGGGAGAAAAACCCCTGTTAAATTGTTTCCACTGATCACTGTGAAAATAACTTCTCTGAAATAGATCATTTGGAGCAGCACTGATGAATGTTTGAATGAGCAGAATAAACAAGGTGGGAAAATAATGACAGTAGACAGCACAGTGGCTCCAACCTCATAACAAAGCAATAATCAGTTAGAAACTTTGACTCGAACAGCGTTATTAAAGCATGTGTCGGATTTGCAAAAACAAATGTCTGCGTGCATGCTTCTACTATCGATTTGACCTCAGTACAAAACCTCATGGGAAAAAGAACTCTTGTCTCAAGATATCAGGATACACAGCTACCAAAAAAACAACAATTTGATTTTCCACTTTTTGGAAGCTAAGCTGTCTCCAGAGATCACCAAGCAATCCAGTTACAGCAAAAAGGGAAATCTTTGCAGCATTTCACCTTAGGACCTTTCCCTTATCACAAGGTTTATGCACTATTTGCTCTCAGCACAGCACCAACATTAACTACAGCGCACAATGCAACACAACAAGTACTGACAACACTTAGAAAATAACAACCACAACATTAACACTGGACTATGTTAGAGTCCCAGATGCATTAAAGCCAGGCATCTGCTTCGGATAAATTGTTCAAGCAACATTAAAACTCAGTCTAAGCTCATCTGAGTATAGAAAAAAAGGGACAGGCTGTCAGGTTTGGCAGCAAACCCGACATGCTGTGCAGAATTACAGCATGTTATGATAAGAGAGCATGTGAATACTTACAGTGCTGAAGTTCGCCGGGTAGCAATCCGCTCCTCGAAAGGTGCACTGCAGTAGCATCTCACTGATGTCATGACCCGTACGGTTGTAGAAATCAGTCATGTTGAACAGTTTGGCCTTGAAGTTCTGGAAGTTCGCCTTATCCTTTAGGGCAGCCAGAACCTCGGGCTCAGCCAAGTGTGGGTTGGCAATTTGGTGGTTACTATTAAGGAGGGCCAGGAGCTCTCCCACATGAAACAGGTCATTCCTGGTGATTTTAGAGAAGCGGAACTCATTGAGGTTACAGAAGGTAACGGCTGGGAAGGTGAGGTTCGTCGCTGCCACCTCGTCCAGCTTGGTGACGTGAGGATACTCCAGGTAGTACGACACTCGATCCATGCAGACCAGCATCAATAAGCTTAGTGAGCCAAGAAAGGAAAGACTCCAAAGAAACCGGCGGAATGTCATGTGCCCATAGGCGAATATGTGACTCATGCCATGTAGGGTGGATATGTTAGCAAAAGCTTGCAGGTTGGAGGGCCTGATGCTTTCAATGCTTTCCTCTGAGCTCCCTTTCATGGCTGTAGAGTGATGTTCAACACTGTCTGCCCAAGAACTTCAGGTTAAAGACTTTGCTTAGCAACAGCAATAGCAGAATCCAACCGGCAGTGTTGGTTTGGCACACTGCTTCTTTATTCCCTCCAGAAGTGGTAATGTGGTCTCAATAAATAGCTACCCTTAAAATGGTTGTCAGTCTCTGTAACAGTTTTCTTTTCATCACAATTCACCTTCCAGTGGTTGTCAGCTGTTCCTGTAGTCCCAGGTCCCCCCTTTTCTTTCAGGCTGCTATTTTATTATCTCCAAAGCTGTCTTTCTCACTCCCTGCTCAGCTGTCCTTTGTAGCGGCACCAAACACAATGACAGCTCCAGAAACACCCACTTCTACCAAAACGCAATGCCTCCTGATTCCTGAGTGGTGTGAAAAGGGGCAGGAATACAAGGGACAAGAAAAGAGGGAAGAACAGAGAAACAGCAGACGTAAAGGATAAAGGCGATAGATGAAAGGGGGGGACTGCAATGAAAAGGGCTAGCGTTTGGTGAGAGGTGCTAAGCCTCAGCAGTCAATGGGACCCTTCCTCCTCTAACCGGAGAGAATGCCTCTACATCGCTGTGATAATGGGATGCAATGGTTTTGTGAATGGAAGTAATAAAGAGAGAAATGGCTCACTGGTCCCTCGCTGCCACCTTCCTCTTTCTCTCGTGTCTTTTTTGCTCTTCTTTTCTCTTCCAGAAATAAAAATGAGGGGGTCAGAGACCTCCGACCAGCCCAACACTGTGCCTGACAACCGGCGTTCGCGGCTCCCACTGGTTCCTTATGTGAACAGATCCTCAGTTAACAGGGAAGACCACCTCTTGATGCTTTGTGGCCACCCCCCACCAGCATAACCACTAAAGCCGTTTCGAGACCGCCAGCTTTAGTCCTGTTAACATACAGATTTATATTCTGCCGTGTGGAGCCCTTCACTCTCTTTTTCGCTTCCTCTCTCTCTCTCCCACCACTCCCCCATTTCTTGCTCTCTCTCGCTCTCTCTCTCTCTCTTTCAGACTCTCTCTCTCTCCCGCTCCCTCTTTAGTAGTCAGGATCCATCCCACTGCTGAATGGCTGCTTTGCCTGTGTGTCTGTGCTCACAGGGGAAGTCTCTCAATCTGGACACCACCTTTACTGTGTTATTATTCTCTAATGCGCTCCCACAGTCTCTGCCGCCAACATGTTTGTTCGCATGCAACAATGCTACAGGTTGTACGTTTATTGCATTTATATACGTAATGGAGTTCCAGAAACATCCGCGTTTTAACCTTTCACCAGCACCAGCTGCTTTTCTTCATTATCTCATGTAATTCATTAATTGTCTGATTGAGGATCTTTAAGTATCTCCTCTTGTGACAGCACTGGTTAATATTTCCATTTTCTTGGTAGTTCCAAGAGATGGACTAATCCCAATTCGCATTTCACAGTCTTGCTATAGACATACAGGGATATGGCTCACAGTGTGAGAGTGGGTTTCAGGCTTGACCAGTAATGGAGTTGGTGATTTCACTGGGGTTAATATTTCACCACACCATCCTGAAAAACCTTTTCATTTCTCCCAGGACCAAACAAGATTATCATTCATTGGCTGCCCGGGGATGTCTTATTATCATAACAATAGGTGAACAGCCAAGGATGTGACATCAGCCCTTGAGGATTAAATCAATATTCTGCCCTAGTAACCACGCACAGAGGCCATAGCAACCATTACCCACGACACTATAGAGCTATGCAATTCAGATAAAACTAGGTAAACCATTGCATCTGTAAACGTCTGAGGAATGCAATGTCAACCACACATTGTCACAGTCAAGATGCAATTTCAAAAATGATCACAGGAGGAAATGCAACATGATGCCTGAAGTGATATTGTACTGTTGTGGTTTCGAATCGCCGATCACAGTCTTTTCCCTGACAGCAAATGCTAAGACTTAGAGCGGGTTTGCCAAAACAATGTCTGAAAGACTGCAATTTAAAAACGTCAGGACAGCAGCCTTTTCTTGTTTTGCTTCTTCCACCCAAAAGCAGTGTAGCTAAAATCAAAACAGGATTGAGACACTTTTATAAACTCATAACATCATGCCACCCTAAATATAGTCAATACTATACCTTGAATTTACAAGTGGTGGGTGCTCAATTCAAGGCTAAATATTCCCCTCCAATAATTTAAAATGTATAAAATTCAGCTGCACTCCTTTGTATTCACAGTCATGACCGATAATGATTAACGTGCTAAAGGAAACACTCAACAGTGATGGATGATGCTGCGCCCATTTAACATATTAGACCCTCACTCCGTTTTAATATGTCTTCATTCTCAAACATAGCCAGGTAAGTCAATGCTGCTGACAAACACTGACAAATTAAAAAATCTTTGAGTTATTGCCTGAAATACAAATCTAGTATGGATTTGGCTGAATGGCACTTTCACAGTGAAACATCTTGATGAACGATGATATCGTATAATCATATAGGGACAAAACCCACTACAGGGACTATATCCACCATTAATGATCTTAATACTGTTTTCACCAGAAATGGTTACATAGACTAATTCTCATATACTTTAGATTTGTTGATGTGACAGCCTGAGTGTGCACCTTCAGTTGGACTTGCAAATTCAGTCTGTGGCCATTAAATAAATAAGAAGTGTTACTTTTTAAACACTTCATAAATGTCACCGCAGACACACACCCGGTGTAGGTGTGACTGGGGGGTCAGGGCTTTTAAATCACAATGTTTGGCTTAGTGGTCTATGACTGTCACCCACCGTAATGGAGAGCTGCATTGTCTGTCGGCCCAACCCTATCACACACACATACGGTATATTAGTGAGCATGTAGGGGGCACTAGATAATGTAAACTGTAGTGGTGTTTGCTGCAAAGACATTCACCAGAAAAACCCACAGTAAGCAAACTAACAGCAGCAACTGTGTCTAAGGTACCATCTCCGAGTACTGCACCAATTTGTGCAGTGTGGTGTATTTGCAGAGGGCTGACTATTACCTGACCTACTGTGCCCGTGCTATTAAGTGTCCTGTCGAAACTATTCTCACCTTTTCTATGAGAGAAACAGGAAACACTGAGGTAAAATCCAATGACTACAGGGATGTCATTACATACATTGTTTCACACTTAACCCAAAGAAAGTAGACTGTGATACATAACCAAATTGTCTTCAGTGAACCAACTGTTTCTTTACTGATAAATATTCAACATCATAGTATAGTGATTTTTGTCACTGTTGCATAAATCTGCATTTGACGTTCGATTTCCATACCCAGTAATAGAATGCAAATACTCTTCACGCTGCATTTATTTGCATTCTCTTTACATTTGGCTAACGTTGTCCTGTGTAAAGATTAACAAACCTAAATCCCAAATTCATACTGGTAGGCATGCCTGTTGTTGCAGATTGCAGGATGAAAGTGGTGGACTTTTCAACAGTAATTGGCTTTCAAGTGGATGGTAGAATGCACAGCATAATGCAGTGAATATTAATAAGGAGGGGTAATATTTGAGGCAGTGCTAAGCACTGCACTCTCTTTTTTGGGGGGTCTTAGAATTTGACTTCTAACTATCTACTAATGTGCTGAAAATTCCAGTCTAAAATACCTCAGGCTTATAGACGCAAGTCTGTTTTTTTTTCCATTACTGACACATTGTCATCACTGCATGTTAACTAGTCCAGATATGTTTAATGCAATAACATTTACAGGGTGGCTGTCCCTAATGGAACCTACAAAAGAGTGAGGAGAGGTTCAAGGTAATGTCTGTTATGTCTGCCAAACGACTGGAGCACGAAATATAATTTGGCTCACACTATAATCTATGCTCTTCCTTGTATATATATATATAAATATATATCAGTTCCATATTTATCTTTGATGAGACTTAGATATATCAGACCAATACATAATAGAAAGGCCTATAATAAGACCAATAATAGGAAATTTACATTATTATGTATTATTCCCTCCAGCTCCCCCATGACCCTAGTTAGGCGGTTACGGATAATGAATGAATGAATGCATTATTCCGATAAGGAAATTATAGCCTATAAAGAGACCAATCGGTCCCTCAACTCTTTTCCATTTCTTTATTAAGCATAACAGTCAAGTACACTTGCCATTGTGTTGTATCTGCAGGCTAAGCAGCCATAGGTTCTATAAATGCCTCTTCTGTGCTCAGAATCTAATACATTAAAATGTGTGATTTGGCAGATTATACCAAAGCACTTCATTTTAATTCTAAGTGGATATGCTTTATAAAAGTTTTTTTTGATGAGCTTTACTACCATTTGTTTTTGTTCCGTTAATACTAGTGATGTCACTTAGATTTGGTTAGGTCAGGGCTATGAAAAATTAAATAGTTTATCTTTACTCACTCAGGTTATGAACTTCTTTTTAAAATACAATGTGAAATAATCAGTTATCTGATCAGCATTGACCATGAGAAGCAAGGAATAATCAGTATGAGCTGATCCATATTGAGCATCCCTAGCCACATTTCTGTTTTGCACATCTGTGTTATCTATTAAACCACAGCAGCTTTATGTCGGATAAATCACATTAAAATGTTTGCCACTGCCAGAAATGATCACATGCAATCAAAAGGTAATGCATTTAAACTAACTGAAAGCAAAACTTTGATAACTGAAGGCAAAATAATTACTTTTAATTTGACTGGTTCATATGGTTTAGCTTGGTCCATAATGCAAAGTCAAACAATGTGATTCATACTGCAAGTAGCACAGCTGGCCAGCTTTGACAAGTCAACATCTTACTTTAGTGAAAACAGTACGGCAGAAACGTTGTCAGTCTCATTATGTTGGACATTAAGTAATGTTCCATAATTACCACAGTTCAGCAAAAACAATCCTACAACAAGCAAACCGCCCTGATATGATGTAAGGCTAAAAGGAGCCGTTACAGTAAGTCATTCTTTGTGATGCCCAAGTTATGCAGATTTGGCAAGCACCTCAGAGGACATATTACCCTGTTAGTGACTGAAGCCTGCAGTAAAGCAGTCGGCATTTAAGACCACATACATCATGAAGTTAAAGAAGGAGCAGCAGAGATGCAACGCTGCACTGAGCAGAGCGGTGCCAGTATGAAGGAGTAAAAACATTACCTGAACTACAGATTAGACTGAGACTGTGATCCTTTACAACTATCACAGCAAACATTTTGATTCAAATAATATTCAGCAGCTTACACATACGAGTAAACAGCTACTAAACAAAAAGCAAATCATTGGGACTGTTTTGAGTTTAGATGCAAAAAATGTCATTATAAACTTCAGGTTTGTGTGTGTGTAGCCCATGTTAGATAAAAAATAAAAAACATTTGTTCACAATGGTAGTTAGGTCACAAAATAATCTAATATTTTTTCCATCTGCACTGTGCCACAACCATTTCTTGTATTGCTAAGATAAACTAAATGTTATTTTGTCCTTAAGGGTTTGAATTGCTCATCTGATAAGCTGCAAAATAATAAAGCTCCAACATCTGCTTGACTGTGGATATGTTCACAGAGGCACAAACAGGTATATTTGTATAAAAGACTGTGAAACAACTTGTGCATTTGGCAGCTACAGAGTAATCACTGCAGGTATCAAGTGAAGCTTTGTTCTATTAAGCTACAAACCCTGCAGAAAAAATAATAATAAAACAAACGCTCCACATAGCCTTTAGCAATATGTTGATATGAAAGGCTGTGATAAACAGAACAGCCAACATTTTTCTTTTTCTGCGACTGTCAGACAGACTAAGTGAGGTAGCAGATGTGCACACACTCAACTCACCTTTCTTCCATCTTCTCTTCACAGATGAAACCTCAGAAATCTGCCAGACAACAGAGAAAAAGACAGCCTTTACAATACAGTCAACCAATGGCGGCTATTCAATATGTGTGGCAGTTGCTGCAAATGATCTTGAATAAATGTTGTCTGAGATAACAGCCTATTTATATGTAATCTACTGCTCAATATTTGCTGAGTGCTTGGGGAGAACAAAACCGAGAGCAGAAGAAAAGGTCCGAGACCCTGGACACAGGAATGGCGAAGTACTATGAAAAGATTTAGCACTAATTGCAAATTCAAATTGCGTCACTAGTGTGGCATTCATCAACATAAGTGTACCAATACCTTATAGAGAAGAAACAAAAGCGGATATTCAAGTAAATCTAAGAGAGCAACAGAGAGTCTTTGGAGTTTTAAAGCCTTTCATGAAAACCAACAGACAAGTAATATGGATGGGTTTCCATTCTGCTTCTCGCTGACACATTGCATAATGCTTCAGCTGAATACATATTAATGCTTAAACCACAGCTGACTAGATGTTTGCTGTGAGCGGAGGTGTTTTGTGACAGATAGAAATGTGTCTCTTTACATCTTGTTTGTGAAAATTTAAATAAATAACTGAGACTAAAAGGTTTTCGGTAATGAGTCCGGAGCTATATTTAAAACCCCAAACGTTTCAATGATGAAGCTGTTATTGCAAAGCTTCACTGCTTTAAGCTTTCAGGTGTCAATTTACTTCACACTCTACATCCTAAATAGCAGCAACTTTCTCACATTCATTTCTTACCTGCTATGGGATTATTTATGATATGGGTGCATCTCAAAATTGAGTGGAGCCTTAGTAACATGTTTAAAAGCCAATACAGCTGTCCCGAGCTTTGGTTTGATAGTAGAGAACCAGAATGATAAAGTGCTTTACTGTTTAGAGAGATGTGTTTGTATGATAAAAGGTATCATTTGTGCTCAGTTCCTTTAAGTGGCTTGGGTCTCATCAATCACACAGATAAAAATGTCTGTGACACAGCAGCAAGGACATATAGTACTCACACACCTAACACACACACATCAGACAAGAAGGATACATCTTTGAACTGTGTTATTGACTTATACTTAAACTGGGAAGTCAATATTATAGAATATCTTATTGAAATATATATATAGGAGATAGTTTAACTGAATTGTGAAAAATACAACAACATTGTGGGAATTGGTGAATAAAATGCTTTAAGACAATCCTGAATATCACAAATATCTAATAAAGAAATTACTGCTTCAGGCTGAAACATTTTCATCGCAATTATCAGCATGAAAATCTTACATTTGTCGAGATGCTCTGCATATAAAGGTGCACAGGATCAAAGGGAAGATTAGGGATGTACACACAATGTGGCTCAACGACGAATATCCCCATGATCATAATCAGACACAGTAATGCCAACTAAAGCTCATTCTGTGTACTTCAGGGGGGCAGACGAACCCACTAGGGGGCCTCAGAGGAAAATTAAACTGTTGGGCTCACTTCCATGACCAGTGACTCATTGTGCAATCACTGTGCACTTATTAATGAAGATACATTGTACACTGTAGTACTGTCGTTTCTGGTATCTGAATGTGTTGAGGATATGATGAGTATATACCTAAATTATCCTCTTTAAAGGAAGCAAAAAAAAATCATTAGCATAAAGCTGAAATAACACTAGCCCTTTGCAATTAGTCCTAATCAAGAGTTTGTCAGGACACAAAATAGTTAAAGCCACATGTAAACACAGTCTGAATTACAATGATAGGACTTAACAAACCATATTAGAAGGCTTCAAGTATAGACATTAATAGTGCAAATTCCCAAACATATCTGCCACACACTTAATCAGACAAAATTAACCTGGGGCTTTTGGGGCTGTCTTCTGTGGCAAGTGCCTGCTTTAATCCAGCCTTGATCAAAATGCCATACATTTTTAATAAGCAAAGCTATTATTATCTGTCTGGAAACAGTGAAAGTCTGCATGTAGCTCAAGAGTGAGCATACCCAAACATTGAATGTGGCTACAAATGCAGCTCAAAAGTGTTTCCCCAACAGATGTTTCATCATTTAAATCTACCTCTAGGTCTAAAATATGTTTGTTAGCTATTAGTGACATGAAAGATTACAATGGAGTACAGTGGAATCTACTACAGGCAGACAACTCTAATTGAACGTTTCCATTCAGCCTTAAAACTAATGCAAGTGTGCCACCTAGTGGACAATATGATTATGTGCAATGGTAGACCTCCATGTATGCATTAAAACGGTGCAAGTCTGCAGTACAAAAACAACAAAAACACCAGCCTGAATAAAAAATAACAAGCTTGAGAGACATTTTCAACCCACCACGTAGCCACAAATTGTATCTTAATGTGGAGCACAGTCCTATCCGCTCCCAAAACAAAGCAGGTGTGCTAAATCAGTCCCTAATTAAAACCACGCTATATAAATAGCCGTCCATGACCAACAAAACTGGGATAAGTATTCCTAAAGTACTAGATACAGCGTTCTACGTACTTCATATTGTCAAAGATAATATTTGACACCGTTTAAAAATGACTAATGATATATCTAAAAAGAAGGGGAAGATGACAGGAGAGAAAAAGGGCAAGAGAAAGGCCAAAAGAAGAGAGACTTACGCGATGTACATCTATAAAGTTTTGAAACAGGTGGGTGGAGAAAAAAAACGCGCCGAGTTTTAACTGCTTCTGTTTCCTTTCTTAAATTTAACGAGGCTTTTCCCCTTCAAAGGTTCATCCGGACACGGGGATTTCGAGCCGAGCCATGAGCATCATGAACTCCTTCGTGAATGACCTGTTCGAGAGGATTGCTACGGAGGCGTCGCGGCTGGCTCAGTACAATAAACGCTCCACCATCACCAGCAGAGAGGTGCAAACTGCAGTGAGACTGCTGCTGCCTGGGGAGCTGGCGAAACACGCCGTGTCTGAGGGAACCAAAGCTGTCACCAAGTACACCAGCTCCAAATGAAGACTTTTCAACTCACTGCCAAGTTGTTGTGACGAAAGGTTTTCAAACATGTGTATAAGAGGTCCTGTAAACTGGTTGACTTCAATAAATGCACCAATAGCTGATTTTTCGTTTGTTTTTCTTTTTTAATCTCATGTTTTTACACTTAGAGGTTGCAGGTGCCAGTAATGACCACTAGATGGAGTAATTGCACGTCATATTGATTTAAAGTATTGAGTCAGTGTCTTTCATAAACCTATAAAACCCGAGCCTTATGTCAAAGCGGCTTGAATATTAAACAATATATATTGCATCCATACAGGGAATCGATTATAGTTCCAGTGTTTCGTTTATTTTAAATACCTCTTGCGTATATTAGCCGTAGATGCCCCAATTTGTAAACACACACTAGAGACAGTTATTAACAAACTGTATTATGTTAGAATAACCCACATGTATGAATAAAGTAAGACTGCATTCATCTTCCACACCTGCGTTCACTTGTTCATTTCGCATGTTTACAGTCCGAATTCTGTGGGAAACAAGATTTTTTTTTTTTAAATTAATTCCAAAAAATAAATTCCGACGGTTTAATTTATTAATTTAATTCGTTTTATATATTTAATATCGCAAATGATCCAACACTAAGGATCTCAACAGCTGCAACTAATATGTACATATTTTAGAGATAGTGATCACAATACACTAGAGATGGAAAATATTACACTTTAAAGGTGCATTTGTTTGTCAATTGTGGCCTTCAGCTGGGAATGAGGGGCTGAGTTACATCCAATTTATTTTGCTTGCAGAACTGTTTTTATGTCACCCAGTTTGTTTTCAATCCCTCATACACTCTTGTCAATCTAACAGCAAAGGCACCTGTGTGTCTTGACGAGACGCAAATAAACGGGGATACACTCAGCCTCGACAGGTGTGAAATTAAACAGGTGGCTGTGATTTCTAGAGAGTAACAACATAACTGCTTGATCATTGCTTAACGCTAGCTACTGTCAGTCAGCTAATCGCTCCTTGATTTTAGCACACTATCTCTTGAATGTACCCCTCTGCAATGAATCAGAGAGAGTTTAACGTTACATGGGGAAGAAGCTCTGAGTTAACTGATACGAGAACAACTTCTTGTACAACTTAAGACTCTCTAAATTTCTTGATTCGGGGCTAATCCGTAGAAATATACATAGCTCGCTAAATCGGTATTGTAGTTTACGTTGGCGTTCATCGTCGGCATAGTAGCCCCAGGTAACATTCGCTAGCAACGATTTTAACGTACAGCAGGGCTAACCGTTTACTTACCGTTAATGACAACACCGCGCCAACTTCAAAACAAAAACACAATAAAGTTTGGTTTGACCACGCAGAAGTCCACATCCAGCCGCGACATAAACACATGTCTTGCTTGCTACAAGTAAAAACAACAAACAAACAATAAGACGTCTGAACTTGTTTCTGACGTTGCAACTGTCCAAACATGGCAACCGGAAGTGACATTTCTTGCAAGGCCACAAGAACGGAAGTATCTAGATAAAATACATGATTGAAAAAATTAAAATAACATGTCTTTAGTCGAATGAAATTATGTTAAAACTTTAGTTGTGGTGTTTATTCAGGTAGACATATTTTTCTATTCCAGCTGGATAGTCAAGTCTTTATGGAATCTAGAAATGTCCTAAAAGCGTTAGTGTTGTAAAACAACTTGCAGTTTTATCTATGTTTGGTTTTCATGTTGACTCTAACTCAATTGTTATTGTTTATCATTTATCTCTGAAGTAAAGACCATGAATACATGAGAATTACAAACTATTTCAACATGTGGCAATGGTCAGTTTTAAAAGCACAGTATGTAATTTCTGCTGCTAGGAGATGGACTTTGATAACATGAAGTAGCATCATGGAAGATGCTGTCTTTATTGTTAAACAACCACTATTGGTGCTAAAAATCCATCTGAAGTGATAGGTATGAAGTTCACAGACAAGTTAATGTGATAAAGTTTTATTCATGTAACATTTAGTCAGATTCACTCATGTTACTTCACCTAATTGTAAAAAAAAAAAAAAAAAAA
>CAFUXE010003104.1:799755-820653 GCA_903364295.1 Serranus cabrilla | reverse complement strand
TTGCTAACTTACATAAGCCACTTGTCATAGTAGCATATTGTAGTTAGCAGGAACGATATTGAAAGATCTTAACAATTTAGGTATTGACTGGATTACTGTGTTGCAAAATGGCAGTTAGTGAATAGATTATGTTGTAACTGAGTATAATTCTGTGACTTTGTATGATTTACAGTCACTCTCTTATGTATCATCTGGTGTTTCCTGTGTTTTCCCAAAAGTAAGAGCCACTTGAGATGGTTATATGGGACCGTTGACAGGCGACCAAATGTAACAGACCCTTCTCTTGCATTAAATTTCATATTTCTCTGAACATTGTTGGAGGCATTTGGGATAATCAAAGTACACATAATAATATATAACATAGGTCCAGACATTTTAATGCAGATATGGTGCACATAATAACTTAAAGGTGATCTTTCGTTCGCCCAAACCCTGACAAGATCAATTATTTAGTCAACTTTAACATGGACATATTTATAAACTGACAGAGGAAATAATGCAACATTGTATCCTTGTTATGCATTCCAATCAGGCTTTTAAAAGACGGCACTGTCAACTGAATAGTACTTGATTACAAGATAATGACACTAGCGTTTGCACCAGTCCAATTTGCATAAAATGGAGGAACTGATAAAGGTCTCTCTAATTAGGATGGTGTTTACATCAGGCTTTACATACACCTATTAGGCTACCCTTGTCAACATCCTACAAATCCGGGCTCACTGTGATAATGCACTTGGATGTGACTCTCACTGCTGACTGTTATTGTTCAGATACCCATTTTAGATGTTTCCCAGTATTCTTGGTAATGATGCGAAATCTACAGATGTTATTATGAGGGCGATACAGTCCTTGATGGCAGTAACTTTGTTCATGATTATCATGCCCATTTAGGTTTTGCATCTTGCACCCCCTTCCCCATATCCCCTCTCATGCCCATGCCTAGTGGTAGTCATCGCTGTCTCCTTTAGGCAGACTGCTATGAACACATTATGGATGGATGCATTAGTGAGTGATGCAGAGCCCGGGCTGGCTTGCCTTGTTTTCGTGTGAGAGTGCATCATTAGAAAATGTTCCACTTGGCAGGGAAGCGCGTATTAACTGCAACCGCAATGAAATGAGGTTGTGATAGATGGTTAAAGTTATACAGGACTATTAGGTTGAAATATGAACCTCTCAATTGTCATGATGAAACAAAGGGCTATTTGCGTGGTGATCAGTGCATTGAGAGACAATTGGAATCTGCAAAGACCGATACAATACATTATAGGTATTGGGCTCAGAGCTAAAAGAGTACAGAAAAAGTAATCATGCTTCCACAGAATAGTTTGGAGCTACTGTTCAAATCAAGGCTCTATAAATTCATTTAGGTTCTCCACCAACATCTCAAGCATTGTGATGAGACCTGGGGGAGATTTGCAAACAGGGCACCTTGTCAGAGCCCTGTTGTGGACTCTGATGAGCCATATATATGGAAGGAAACCAGTGTTGATTGGCTATCAAAGACACTTTAATGGCACTGGAGACTTAAAGCAGACGGTTTGTGCCTACCTTAATGTGCCCGCATGGACTGCTGGAGTCAATATGATAATAAGAAAATTAGAACAAGCCGCGATGTAAATCAGAATCAGCAGACAAAGGCATAAATGCAGCAACCGGCTTCCTTATTAATAATGTCACTCGCTAATTAAGTATATCTCACATGATGTTTCCATGGTGACCGCCAAGTTACTCTACCACCAGAATACAAACTTCGAATCCAATTTGTTTTTAACTGCCTAGATGTGATCTGAAATGTGTAAATAACATATTAATTGCTCTCTTACCGGCACAGAATTTCCCATATTCCAGACATGATCTTGCTTCCTCTGACAGGAATAACAATAAGTAAGACATAAATCATTAATACCAAATAAAAAACACCTGATGAATAATTAAGTGCTCTGATGTCACGGTGGCACTCACTAAACTTAGACTTTCTTTGAGAGCACTCTGTCTTAAACTAACAGATCCAATTGCAAACCCATTAGCATTTAATATTACTGTAATTACTGTGTACATTTCATTATGTTCCCAGTATATTAAATGACTGCTCAGTGTGGAGGGAGGGCTATAGTTTAATCTCTTTCTGTGTTACTGTGTGCCACAGTACTCAAAACAGCATTAAGAGGCACATAATCAGAGGGAACTAATTGCCTATGATTGCATAAATGAAGTGCCTCACTCTCATCAGGCCTGTTTCTGATGTCCAGCCTCACCGCCTTGGGAGAGGAAGGCAGTTGACCACATTGTCGGAAAACCTTGGAGAGACCGCTTTCTGGTGGGTAATGTGAGGAAGCCAAAGATTTAATATGTCCACGGGGGGCTGCGAGGCCAGGGGGTGTTACTACTGCTGATGTTTTTTTGTTGTCATCAGAGTTGCCTCCGCTTCACAGAGGAAGAAAAAAAAAGAAAAGAAACATGAATGCCCACCATTTGAGAAATGAATTTATCGAAGTCGCTGTCTTTTTCCCCATTAGTAAGTGTTTAGTTCAGCGTTTTAAATAATTGCGTTACCAGGAATGATATTTAAAATACATTTGGGAGTCAATGAGGCGGGAAAGTGCCTACATGTTTTGCTGATGACACCCGGGCCATTTGGAAGACATCAAAGTAGAGAGGAGGTAGCCCAGATGCATATTATAAACTCATTATGTATATCATTTAAAAGGATGTACTCCAGCCGCAAAAACAATATTCCTAGTCTCTCTCTGGTAATGTGTGTTTTCAAAGTTGAAACTCTTACTCGCCTTCAGTTTAATGTGGCATCTATTACCAAACTGTAACATAAAATAAATGACCTTGATTTCCATACCAGAACAGTCGTTAAGGTATAGATGAGATGCAGCGATGCTTCCGTGTTTTCAAATGGGAAAGAAGGTAAAACCTCTCCACAAATATTATGCATTTCTCCACCTGTGGTGTAGACCTTGTTTCCCCACAAAGCTTATAAAGGCGTATTGATGAACTCCAACACAGAGGTGGATAAACATATTAAAATATGTGTTTTTATACGTTCTGTATCCAAAACATCTTATTGGATGTAGTTAATCAGTCTCCAAAAATTAAAAAGGCAATTCGGAGTCGTCCTTGTAAACCACCTAAATCTGCCCTTACAGAGTTAAAAGATTGTCAACTGGATAGAATTTCTAGCAGCACAGGAAAATGGTGGTCCATCAGTCAAAAGAGATGTTTGTCAGATGCCTAGCGAGTAGGCTTAAGAGGCTTAATTATGCACCGTCCCTCCGCCATCAGAACACTACACGTGGGGCAGAGTGACACAGCGGTTGCCAGTCATTCAGCCTAATGTTGTAATGCAGGGAGCCATGTGGATACATAAAATCCATTAAGGCTCTTGAAAGAAAAAAAAATACTGAGCAGAAAAAGACATTTTGCAAACACATACTCACAGGGGCTTACAAATAGGGCATTCTTATTTGTTCTTCCTTGAAGAAGAATGTTAACCTTGACCTTAAAAGTTGCCAAATGGTTGTAAGTCTTAACTTTTTTTTTAAGTATGGCATTGACAGCTGTGCTGAGAATGGTAAAGGCGTACAATACAACAACTTGACCCTTTGTATTTATTAATCTTGACTATACTATATAAGAGTAGGAGAGGTGGATATTTATTTGGGAAACAAGCACAGATGTACTTTAAACCCTATATTTTTCAAGGCAGCACACCACCCATTTTCTGCTGATTAAAATGATGTCTAATTAGCTACGGTGCGATTTAAATAATATGTTCAATCACCCTCCGAAAACAGCATGCATTGTAGTTACATGACATGAGTTTATTCAACTCATTTGATACTTGCAGCCTGACAGAGGCACTTCATGGCTGTAACTTTGCTGGAGGCAAACAGGAGAGGCTCGAGTGGCTGCATGTGAGGCACAAAAATAGCATTACTTGTCACACTCCGGGGAGGGTCTCATACCGAATATCAAAACAACTCTGTGAACCAACGCTGTGAACAGCCGGCAGGCACATAGTGGACATTAGCCAGAGAGAAAGAAACAACAACAGAAACAGAGAGACGGGCCTTTTTAGACTGTCTCCCTCACTTAATCATACACATCTAACACAGCCACTTAAAGGCGAGCCATTCAGCATGTCGCAGCGCAGCTTTGTCTTCACATCCACGGCCTTGCGCTCTCTTGAACTTGATGAAGACATGCTGGAGAGAGACAAGCACAAGAAGCAGCTGGCAGCCCATCACTTCAATAGCTATATGCTGAAGAAGGAGATCAGGGACAGGACACAGCTGAGGTCCAGCACTTCCACCAGGCCACCAGCTGTCTGCCAAGATGTGGTCGTCCAGAACGCTCTGTATACAGGAGACCTGGAGGCTATGCAGCACCTCTTTCCTCGAGGATCCATAGTGAACCTCATCATCGAGCCACAGGGAGGGGACATGCGCTGGGTCGCCACAGGGGACGGTAGGAGACAACATCTGTCTTCATTAGAAATTAAATCAGGAATTCATATGATTTGGCACAGCAAAGTAGCTTTATTTCCTGTAGATTAGCATCCAGATTAAACTGAAGTGAGACACATTACCTGTGTTGTTGTTGAGAAAGTAAATCATTGCTTAATTTTTTAAATTATAATATGTAAAATATAACAGGGGCGTCTCACCCTGACCTAGTATTTATAGTCACGTGAAGCAATATTTTTAGAAACTGAACACGAGGCAGTATTTATAGAAACCATAACATGTCCCTCACATAAACACAGTCAAGAGTTAGATTTAATTGTGGCCTACTTCTGACAGGAGACATCATTTTTTTTTTTAAGCAAAAACATTTTGAAGTCAGTTTTTGGTTTAACTTTTAGACTACACATCCAAATGAATGAGTTTTGTATGAATTTATTTATTTATTTACTCTACAAACATTTCCACCTATGTATATGCACCATTACACTTATACATTTCTACATTCCTGTTTACATTAAGTTTATTCATTTTCCATTAATGACTCATTTATATGACTTTATTTTATAATTTATTTCTTCTGTTTTATCCCTTGTTTTAACTTGATCTATTTGTTTAGATTCTCCTTTGCTTGATCTGTTTTTGTACATATTTAATTAGCATTTTTGGGGTGAGGCTGAGACTTAAGGTTTCCATTGTCAACAACTGCTCTGTAATTGTGCATATACTAAACAAGAACTTGGACTTGAATACACTTATATGGGTCTTTGCAGTAATGGATGCTACTAAAATCATTTGTCAAAATAATGTGTTTCTCCTAACGTCTTCAGTACACGAGAGCATTGTCTGTTGCCTTCAGTGGTTTGACTGAATGAGTGGACAGGTGACATGAAACTCAGCGGTCATTGGCTCATGTGCCACTGCACTGGCGAGGTTCACCAGGTCAAATGAAATATCAAATAACACCGTCCTGAAATAGCCCTGTCTGCACAAACAACCTTCATAAGCACTTATTTCCTTCAGGAGGAACCACTAAACTAAGACTTACAAAAACAATCTAGTTGGCTCCACTATGGCCTACGTAGCTCCTAAAGTGAAGTATCGCAAACCAAAGAAGTACCGCTGCGATGTGATCGCCACAGCCAAGGCCTCGGGTTGTGTCCTGCGGTTCTGGAACTCTCTGCTCGTCGGCGATGAGCTGACGATTCTCAGCATCGTGGACGACGACGAGTATGAGTACCTTATTGATGCCATTTATGACACCAGCAACATAGAGGAATGGAAGAACTTCAGATTTAACTACAAATGCCTGAGTAGGTTTATCAGAACTTTGATATCAAACTGGGAACAGCAATGCAAAAAAGTTCTGGTTTACTTTTCTTCCAGTACCAGGATCCTTTATTGACTGTGGGGAAGAGTCATGCAACCAGTAATCCTTTGAAAATCTTACGACATACCTGCTTATTTATAGTTATCTTAAGGGTTGAGCTCAATCATGACCTATTGTTGTGTTCTCTGTTTGCAGGACTGTGGTCACTGAATTACGAGCAGGAGCTGACCACACCCCTTCACATCACAGCTGGCCGAGGCTACACGGACTGCCTGCGACACCTGCTGCAGCGCGGGGCCAACACAGACCTGGCACCAGGGGGCACCACTGCCCTGCACGAGGCCTGTGAAAACTGCCACACAGAGTGTACCAAACTGCTGCTGATCCATGGCGCCAACGCCAACGCCGTCACCGAGGACGGCCTCATGCCATTGCACTTCTGTACAAGCGCCGAATCCCTTGAGTGAGTAAAGTAGCACTAAAGTTGAAAGTATCAACACCGGCTGCATTGCCAAATCCATGTGTGAGGTGCAATAACAGGGGCGTAAAATTGCCCACTCACTTTAAACCCAGTCCTCATTTTGTTCTCAACTAAAGTTTTGTGACTAAAATTCACACAGTTGTGACTCATCATGCTGACAAAATCTGTCCACAGACAGACAGACAGACAGACAGATAAACACCTGGCAAAGTACTCAAAACCCACTTCGGTGCTACTTCCCACTGCAGCAGATGTACCCAGAACCACATTTAGCCATGATGACACACACATAGACTCACAGAGACTCACAAGGTGAAAACAATACCAGCCACATGCCGTCATGGCTATTAACAAGCACAAGAGGAGGGTCAACAAGTGAACCAACTGACTCAGTAATGCCACTTCTGCCACAAATTCGACTTGGAACTTTCAAACATTAACTATCATCAGTCGACTGTACCAGACCCAGTGAGACGATCTGCAAAACCTCTAAATGTTTACAACAGACCATGGACCAAGGATATATTTATTGCTAATCAATTTCACTTTTCTAAGTGCCGACCTCCTGGGCTGATAAAGTGCCAAAGTGCCAAAGCTGCAGTTCCTTGAATGGCCACTTGGGGCGGTCTCCAAAACTGAGTCCATCCTCATATTTTAATTTGACCATATTTTAAATTTCTGCCGTAAAACATGTTTACAAAAACATTTTTTGGTCTCTTATGGCAACTCTACAGGGGTGAATTTGACATATATCTCTTGTTTAAATCATATTAAGGCTTAAAGTTCTGTACAGTTTGGGACGTGGCAGGTTGGTGCCCAAGCTGACCTCTTTTCCTACTTCCAGATAACCTGGATAATTCTGCATAGTAACTCCTGATTTTAGCTAAATGGCATTAAAACAAACACAATTTCTTGAACCTGACTGATGGACCGACAGAACGACCTACAAATAAAGGCACAGCCTAAACATAAACAGCTTTAGGATGATGTCTTGAAAGAAACTTGTTGCATTTATATCCACTTTTATCTCAGTAATGGTGTTAAATGCTGTCTGGGGTTGATGAAGGGGTACTTCATCTGATAGGGTGAGGACCACTGATCTAATGTTGACACAGGAATCCGGCTTGTGTTATATTACAAAACAAGCTTTTTATCCTGTCTGCAGGTGTGCCAAGTTGCTGCTTCAGTACGGAGCAGCAATCAACGGTCGCACTCTAGATGAAGACGACACTCCCTTACATTTGGCAGCCAGGAACGGCCTCCCAGACCACACTGAGCTCTACCTGCGGTACGGAGCAGCTGTGGACAAACGGAACGACGAGGGTCTCACGCCGCTCAATGCTGCTTGTTCGCAACCCCAAGAGCTGCAGGAGCTTGAAAGTTACTTCAAGGTGTGCCAGACGCTGATGGGGGCCGGGGCTGTGATCAACACTCAGGACCAGGACAGACACACACCTTTGCACATGGCCTGTAAGAATGTAAATCCAGACTTAGTGGATCTGCTGCTGGCTAAAGGTGCCTGGGTTAATGAAATGGACTACGGCGGTGAAGCTCCCATGCACAATATCCTGAAGGTGGTGTGCTACAAGCTTTCCCATCACCCTGAGAGGATCGTCCGTGCTCTGCTCAACCACGGGTCCATCAGGGTGTGGCCCGGAGCTCTGCCTGTGGTAGGAAATCAGAACTTCTCTGCATACACATGCATTTTTTGTCGGCTAAAGTGTTCCAGATTGGTTTAAACTACTGTATTTTATTTACAGCGTGAACCAATTATTCATCAAGGTGGCTCATTTTGCATAATTATCATGCACTGCACATGTAACACCTTGAGAAGGAGTCTTGAAACACTAAACTGTCCCTTGCAATACTCCAGACTTCACAACTTCACATTCAAATCATTCCCATTTCATGACACAACATGAAGTGTTGCACTCTCTGCGGGAAACAGACTACAACCATCAGTGAACCCACGTGCACTAGACAAAATGCCTGGTTCCTAATTAGGCAAGTGTTAATAGGAGATTAATTAGCACTAATTGCATAATTTCCAGTTAAACCCCTGGAGGGAAGACCAATCTGTTCATTTCACAAGTGTTTAATTACTTTATTTCTTCAGTTCTATGGAGTCACAAGCTCGCTCATGAACTTAAATGATGATTATATGAATGTGAGCTCGGTGTTGTGGTGTTTCTTTGCAGGTTTTGAAGCACTGCTGTGGGTCTCCACGCACCATCGAGGTTCTTCTCAACGCCTACAGTAACCTCAAAGTCACAGACACCTGGGTGGAGTCCGTGTCACCGGAGGTGTTCAAGGCAAGCTAGTTAAACCATTAACTCATGAGCTGGTTTAACCAATGTGAGGGCGTAGTAAGACAAATACTTGTATATTTGACTTATTAATATATATATTTTATATCTTTAAATTGTGTATTCTGTCTCTGTTTTATTTTTTTTATGGTATTTAAATCCACAAAGTTGCATGTTTTGGGTACCAAAATAAATAAATAAATAAAATCATACAAATGCAAATTAAATCAGTTTAACAGATCTTAACAATGACATATTCTCAGCGGTGGGAGAAACTCAAACTTCATTCAAATACGAAATTAATTTACAAAAACATGATGATTATATGAATAGAAAAATAAATAGAAAGCAATTTGCAGGTTGTGCAGGATGCTTATAGTTGTATATATTATAGGTGCTGCGATATACTGTATTGATGAAAACGTTGATATTTAAAAATATATATATTATCTTGCTAATAATTCACATGATAATATCAAACAAATAATCCAATGCCTCTTAAATCATTTCCATCTCTTTCCGCTCTCTATTGTCTTTTTTATTTTTAGCATTATAGTTTTTCTACAGATATTACTTTAATATTGTGTATTTTTTTGGTCATGATAATCATGTCGTGAATATCTGACATACCAACATGAGTGTGGATCACTCCAGGCTAGTCATTAGGAATTATGGATAAGGGGAGAAAATTTTGCTAATTAGGCCCTTCATCCACTCCCACTCCAGCACCACAGGCCTTTACATGGGCCTTGTGCCCTTTGACCCCCTGACAGCAAACCTGGATCCCATAAAGGGCTTAAATAGTAGATGAGCTGCTTACTGAATCTGTAGTCAAAATTATTACCAGTCATTCATTTCAAAATACTACAACAATTTACTTAAAATAAAAAAATTAATAGCAGTATTTCACCAGTTTATCTCTTGTTTTGTTTTTTTTCTCCAACCAGGAGCACAAAGACTTCTATGAGTCCGTCTTCTCACTGGAGCGGACTCCTCGCTCCCTGCAGCACTTGGCACGCTTCAGATTCAGGACCTTCCTGGAGGGCCGGGTACAAAATGTGGTCCCTAAACTGGATCTGCCCACCTTCATCAAGAACTACCTGCTCCTGGAGTACAGAGGCTACATCCACTGAGAGCGCTGTGTGTGTAGTCTGAGTGTGAAGAGGGTTGAGTGCTGCTACATGTGAGGAAGCAGCGGGTGTTCACCGGTTAATAACACTGAATATTAAATGCAGCACTTTATACTATTACATTTATGTTTTTTAATATGTGCCACACATTTCAGGATGAAGCTGCTTTTTTCTCTGTCACTTTAATTCCACCTACATGTTTGATTTTGCACCACAAGAGGGAGCTGTAGACTAGATTTGATCAAATACATGGCAGGTAATTGTGTCTTATATTGTTTTTATTTTAAGGACTTTTTTTTTTTTAACTCATGCAGGTGATAGTTAATAGATGCTTGTATTTTTTATACATAATGATTATTATGGCAGTTTGATGTTAATGCGCACAGTGATGATGTGTTGAAGATTGCTTTAAATATTTGCATAAATAATTATTCCCACCGGTGTTGTTGTAATTAGGCGTTTTATATCAAAATAGGCTTGATGTAAAATAAAATATTCCACCATGCACATGTGATCTACTAATTGCATTATTCTTTTATCATTATTATTGTTTAACGTTTTCTCCATTTCTCCTCTCAAGCTTAATACTTATTATTAATATTAACGACAGAAAATCCATTAAAAAAAAATCTGATTAGGCTTTTATTTTGAAACAACACACATTTTAATAATACAAGTTGAAGGTTTAAGATTAAAAACTATATTAAATCATGTTGAAAAATAATAATGTAATGTAAGTTTTATCTGAAGACTCGTAAAATTATTGTTCTTGAATGGCTCAGAAATGAATAATGAAAAAGACAAGAGTTCCGGAAGTTGCACGTGTCTGTTTCCCAAATTAGCGAGAGAAAAAAAAGTTCACTTGGAGGAATCATTATGGTCACATGACAATTATCTAAAGACTTATTATTAGTTTAATAAATGTACCTTTTTTTTTTATTGAAAAACAGCTGTTTGTAATAGATAATTTAGGCCTTATTCGGACATTTATACTTTAAAAGCGAGGAATTGATTAAAATGATGAATATTGTTGATCAATGCAAATTTTAGTTTTCCATTAAAATGTGACCAGAACATTTTTTGCTTTAAAGTGTAAAGAGGAGCAGTGTGTGTAACACCAGAGTCCCTCTGGAACAGAAAGCAGAGAGGAGCTCTGCAAATGGTTTCAATAGATCACAGAGAGGTGCTGCTGGAGTCACTTGCAATTATAAGAATTAGCCTGGCCTGGCCCTCCACTGCTAATCAGAGCCGGTGGTGATATGTTTATGTCCTCGTGCAATCAGACGACCAGTTGGAGAGCCCGGGCACCCAGGACTCAATAGGGCTAATCATCATCAGCTCCCATTGCCATTTAAAAGGTGAAATGATCTGCGATTAAACCAGTGCTTAAAGAAAAGTGATTTTTTTTCCCCTCCACATGCATTTTTGATCAGGGATGAATTACAACTCCCAAATGAATATTTATATATTATATAATTTATTTAAATAAAATCTTTAGTGGTGATCCAGCTGACAGATGATCGGTAAGAGACGTTAAAGCTTTTTCACTCAGATTTGACTTTGGCCACTGTGTGTCCGTGTCCACACTGCAGTTGACCTCGCATAAACGCCTTTTATCTGAATCTAATTTCGCGCAGAGTATCTCTCTCCAGGGAACAATTGTTGCAGCACTTCTCTTTTTTCCCTCTGAAGCCAAACGCATTGTTTTTAGCACAGAGAGCGGAGAAACATCTGCCTCTCCTCCCCTCCTGACTCTGATGCCCATCGGCCCCAATATCCCAACAAAAGCCACCGTTGTTTTACGCTGTCCCTTGAATCCAGAGTAATTACTTATCATCAATCAAAATTAATAATAGCTGATTGGGTTGGTGTGGTCAACGATTATAGAAGGGGAAGGGCTGGAGCAGTCTCTCACACCGTTTTGCAGTCAATGGTGAACCTGGCAAAAAAGGGGGAGGAGGGCTTTTTTTGGGTTGGGGGGTGCGACCCGTCTATTTGGTCTCCACTGGGAAACTACCGCCTCTCAAGACGGCCAAAAAGTCAGAGGCTGAATAAGGAAATGAAGCGTAATTTGAGGAAGATGGATGAGCCCCCAGGGAAACACCCCCTTTTCATTCCTCTTGTATTGCAGATGATAACCAATGCGCTCTCGCCCTCTCTCTCTCCGCACACACACACTCACACACACACACACTCAGAGGGTGCAGCGCAGAGGGGCGGAGGGAGGAGTTGCAGAGAGAGGAGGATAGATAGAGAGAGCGTGTGTTTATGTCTCAGTGTGTGACAAATAAGAGGGAAAAGGTAGCGGTGGGGCACACAACAAAGCGCCCGACAGACTGACGCATATAGAGCGCAGAGATCCGGAGCAGCAGCAGCAGTCCTCTCCCAGGGATGACAACACGGAACAGGATCTACTTTCAACCCACTCCGTCTTCGCACTGAAAGTTTTCCCGAGGAAAGAGAGGACACCTGCTTTCCAAGTTTTCCACCAAACAAAAACCTGCAAAATGCAGAGACCAGGCGGCCAGGGGACGGCGTTCTCAATCGACTCCCTGATAGGGACTCCTCAGCCCAGACCGGGACACCTGCTCTACACGGGCTACCCTATGTTCATGCCGTACAGACCTTTGGTTATCCCACAAGCTTTATCCCACTCGCCTTTATCGTCTGGTATACCTCCACTCGCGCCTTTGGCTTCTTTCGCGGGACGGCTCACCAACACGTTCTGTGCCAGTTTGGGACAGGGGGTGCCCTCCATGGTGGCGCTCACCACCACGATGCCAAGTTTCTCGGATCCTCCGGACAGTTTCTACCCGCCACAAGAACTCCCAGGTCCCCGTTTAAGCGCCGCAGATCCCGGAGCGAGGAGGCAGGAGAGTCCGCACTCTGACGAGCTGCACAGCCGGGACAAGGGCTCGGAGCTGCTCAACTTCTCGGAAACTTTTCAAACAATATCAGGTGAGCTCGGCCTCATTATTTATTTATGGTGTTTTGTTAAATCTACAGCTCAAAGCTGGTGCGTAAAAAGTCACCACTGTGCGTAAAAGTAGACTTTTGGCCTTCAGTGTGTTTGGTCTCAGAGATGCAGCCAAATAAAGTAAACTTGAATCAGCTGTGTCATCAGTGCAGCTCAGCTGAAATATTAATGATATAATATTTATTTGAGGCCAAATTAATGGGGTATAAAATTCCAGGTATTTTATTATTTTTCTTTTAAATTATATCTGAATTGTTTTTCACACTAATGTAGTGATAACACATAAGAAGACATGCTTTATCACATTTTATAAAAACTTTAGTAGGATGTTTTTTTAATAGGGGGTGTAATTAAACCTGTCAAAGCAGTGAAAACTTTCAGAAGAAGTTAATGTTTGAACACAGGGTGCTCTAAAGACCCAGGATCAGTTCAGTTATTGTTGCTAGTTGTAAAAAAATAAACATTTGGAGTTTTTTCATCAGTTTGTTTGTTGGCTGTTATCTCTGCTAGCCCACAAACAAATACAATGATTGATGGAGATGTTGCGTAATGGTATTTTTTTGGCTTTTATGCTCATGGATGTTGTTTTATCTTTTCCACATTTTTAGGTGAGACCAAACTGTACAGCTCAGACGACGAGAAGCTGGACCTAAAGTCAGCGGACACGGTGTGCAGTGACCGGGAGGACAGCTCCGCAGACAGCGAGAACGAAAGTTTCTCGGACGGCAACAACTGTGGCTCGCTGTCCCAGAAGAGCAAACTAAAAACCGGCTCTCAGGAGGCGCTGCCCACCGGCAGCTCGGCGGGGAAGAGCCGCAGGAGACGAACAGCTTTCACCAGCGAGCAGCTGCTCGAACTGGAAAAGGAGTTTCATTGTAAAAAGTACCTTTCTCTGACTGAGCGCTCGCAGATCGCGCACGCACTGAAACTGAGCGAGGTGCAGGTGAAGATCTGGTTTCAGAACCGCAGGGCCAAGTGGAAACGGATCAAGGCCGGCAACGTTAACAACCGGTCTGGAGAACCGGTGAGAAACCCCAAAATCGTGGTCCCCATCCCCGTGCACGTCAACAGGTTCGCTGTGAGGAGTCAGCACCAACAAATAGAGCAAGGGACCAGGCCATGAACTCAGATACAGATATTATTATTATTATTAATAATAAAAACACTTACATTGACTCTGTGTTCCACTGATTCGCATGAAGCACAAACAGGAGGATTCATTATTTTGTCTGAGAGGTGAGACCGAGCAGACAACACGCTGTCATTTTTATTTATTGCTCTGTGAATATGTAAATATAAATGGGTTAAAAAAAAAAGGGCACTATGAGATGAGACTGTAAAGATTTTTTTAAGTATTTATATGTAGGGCCAAGATGTTCTGTTGGTTATTATGTGCATGTCCTCATTTGGTGAAGCTGAATTTTGTGTTTCGTACAATTTGTTGAGCACATTTGCATGTAAGACGTTTTACATTTTTGTTTTTTGGCAACTGTAGGAACATCCTCTGACAGCTATTTGTGAAAAAAAGAAAAGATGTGAAGGAAATAATGACCAAACAAGGGACAACTGTAAAGTATATTGACCTAATAAATCGCTTTATACGAAAAGTTGGAATCCAGATTGAATTATTATTGTTTTGGAGGGCAGATAAATATGTTTTCATTGTTTCGAAAAGCGTTAGGGATTATTTTATCCATAATAAATGGAAGAAACGTGGCCTCCACTGTTTAAACGTTCATTTTTCCAGTGCAAACGGAAATCAGGCGGCTATTTTGACATTATTTAATACATTTTCAATAAATGAAAAACCGAAAGACATTATCTTAGATTTCATAATGACAATAATTTCTATACATTTCTGAAAGATTTCACTAAAAACGTCAGTGCTCCAGCGCTGCACGTGAAAAGTTGACATTTTTTAAACAGAGCTCCGTTTATTTTTAATCTCTTCAAGTAGATTTTTTCAAAATAAAGGACCTGATTATATTTTTTTCTTTTTTAGCAGCAGCAGTAATTGATTCTTCTTAAGGAGGCCATGTTGTCTCAGGTGATGGATCCTCATTAGACTGAGAAGATTCAACACACTGTAATGAACTTCTCCATCAGTCACTGCAGAGAGAAACACGCCGACAGCAGCCACATTTACTCCTCTCATATCTTAACATTTTATTTTGGTAAAATAATAAAAACGGACTCTGCGAAAATATAAATCCTAACAAGACGTTATTAAAAAAAACGCGTTTAGACTCTTGAAATGCGATTGAGAAATCCGCAAAGAAAAGATACTGTTATTTCTGTGGCATGTAATGATTTAAAAAATGTGTTCATTTCTCAAGTAATTTCTAGACGGATTTAAATTAAAATGTACTTTACATACTGACACCTGTAGATAATTCTTAAAAAATAAAATGTATTTGAATGAAGTTTTGAACACAGTGAGAGGATTTTGGATATAATTTGGTAAAAATAACATTTGTTCATATCTATAAAAGAGACTTCTAGAAATGATAGATTTCATATAAATAAACAACTTATAGCTAATATATAGAAAATGATAATTTGATCTCATTTGGGCTCTAATGAACAATTATTGTAATTGTCAAATTAATCTGTTGATTATTTTCTTGATTAGTTCACTAATTGTGGTGAAAAATGTCAATATATTCTTTTTTTAATTTGTTTTCAAATTATGTCCTCAAACATATTCAGTTAAAAGAAGTAAAGGAAGAAGAAAATATTCCCATCTGAGAAGCTGGAATGATGATTTTGACTTCTTATTAATGAATCGATCATTAATAGCTTTGACAACTAACTGGTTCATCTTTGCAGCTGGGGTGGACAGACTGCAGTGATAAATGCTCGCTCACTCTGACCAAATATGGAAAGTTACATGTCAATGCAAAATCATAGAGCTGCAATATTAATAATCTGTAACTAAAACACTGTGTGGCCACATTGCTATTCAGTTACAGGAAAAAGGGAACAAGGGCTCAGTGTTTTATGCAAACGTTCAAACTGAGGTTTACACAGTTTATCTGAAGTGTTTCCAGAAAAGTCTCATGTTGGAATAATTTCACTTCCAAAATAGACTCCGGCCTGGAGCCACGTTCCAGCTACTGCAGCAGCACCTGTTGGAGCCTGATGAGAGGGCGAGACTCTTCAAATATTTTATTAGTATTAATATTTTATTAAACTAGCCATGACTCTCCTAATCAGTATTTGGGGTGGAAATGTAATAAAAAATCTTCCTGAATAAAGCAGGAAACACATTATTATCTTACATTTCATTTCCTTTGAGCCTGACACACAGATTTGTTTCCTCACTTTGACCTCAGCACATAAACAGACATTTCATGACCTGGGCAACCTGTGAGTAGTAAAGTTTATTCCACTGTCCACCTCATACATCAAGACTGTGACACTTGGATGGGGATTCAAGGAGTGATGGCCGTGTGAAGGAGCGGTGGAAGTTTTATTATAGTCCCAGGAGCTGATTAATATAGACGGTCAATTCCACGACGTTGTGCCAGAGTGCAACGGCTATTTCAGTCCCCGAGAGCCGTGACACAGCTCAGAGGCTAAGTTCATGGTGGTGGTTATTATCAAGATCCTGTGAGTGGGATTGTTTCATCCCAGGGAGGAAAAAGGTGAAATCTTGTAGGATTTGCTTGTTTAAAACACCAAATATCATGTCATTTAATTTGGTTTTGTGTTGCCTTAAATCCTTTTAATAATCTCTCTTCCATTAAAGCTGCACTTCACGTGAACACATCCGTCTCCAGACACTATCTGTATCTGCAATTCTGCGACTTGAATCACAAATTGAAATATCAGAAGTTCTCTCCAGCGCAGACATGAAACCATTTCCACATTCCCACCTGGAGAGAGAGAGAGGGAGAGCAGGAGAGGGAGAGAGGAAAGCGAGGGACCTCATTACTCGCTGCTCGTGTGAGTGCAGGCTGCTCAGCGCCGACTGCAGGCCTGACTTCTTGGGAGGGTCCGGACGGTCGTGGCTACAGTGATGTATGGGCAGATGCATCAAATCGCACAAGATAAACAAGCGATGAGTTTCATCAGGGCCATCATAGCTTTAATTTGGCTGCCTAATGAGTCAGATCTAGTGGCGGAGATAAGAGTTGTCAGAGGCCCAGCTCTAATGAATTTCTTGCCACTTGTAATCAAGGTTGCCTGTCTGAGGGGGGATGATTAATGGAACCCTGGAGGATTCCCTCGGCCCTCAGCCTTCATTACAGCTAATGCATTCTCAGGCAAATTAACAGAGAAATGCAGGCAAAAGCCAACGGGGAAGAGGAGAGGAGAGGAGAAGAAGAAGAAGGGGAGAATGGGAGAGAGTGATGGGAACAGAGCGTTTATGTAAGACAAAGGAGAGAGACGGGAGGATGATGGCATGGTGGGGATGAAACAGCAGCAGCACTGATTAGCGAGAGGTTCAAGGATATGGAAATGAAGACACGAGTTTGGGGCAGGGTGCAACATGAATGTACTGGTCAGACATGATGGAGCTGAAATTGATAAATGGATGTGGAGGTCTGGGGGGGATTCGGGGAGAGGAGAGATGGTCAGATGGAAGCAGCAGAGTGGATATAATTATTGGTTAAAGAGGTTAAAAGGGTGAAAGGAGGAGGAGAAAACAGTAACCTGTCCAAATCAAGACACACAAACGCCACCTTAAAGCAACATTTACGTTAGGAGCCGGCCACGTCGCTGACTGCTCGCTAAACAGGCTGTTAAAGTGGCCCGTGGCCAGGCAGCCCCCTACATGTTATGGAAATATGGATTTAATGTTTGCAAATATGGTCTCGTCAGGTCTTTGTGTACCCATCCATCAGCCTCAGACCCACCTCTGCAATCTTGGAGGCAATTTGTCTGAGAAGAGGTGGGCGGCAGAGAGCCCTCCTCACTGTTTAGCAGGCCCTGATGAAATATCAAAACACACAGCAGTGCAAGCAAGCGCTCCAGTCTCACCACAACAAACACAAGTGGCCGGGGTCTGCCAAGGCGCGAGGCACCGTAATAAATTACAGGACACATTCCTCCAGTGATATTTCTCCGGAGACGTGGAGTGAATATGATTCAGTGAAAGCAGATTTAAGCGAGGCCTTTAAATCTGGACATTTAAAGACTTCAAAACAGAAGCTGTTAGACATAAAATTCTTATATTAACAGCGGATCACATTAATAGGTTTATAGGTTTGTGTGAAATTTACTGCTTCAGTCGTCACTACAGAAGTGCAAACAACTGCACTTCCTCAAATGGCCACTTGAGGCTCCAGAAGGGAGTCAAACCCCATAGACGCCCATGTTAAAATGTCCAACTTTGAAGTACAAATAAACATACTGAGCTTTATTTTGTTTTTTCAGAAACCTATGGATGATGTCACAGAGACTAGGCCCATATTTCCATATTTTTTATGGTAATGTCAAACTCAAAAGTTATCACCTGATCCTGCAGTCCGCATAGGACCTGAACTTCTAGAGTTTTAGTGTCTATTATGTCCTTGGTTTGGTTTTCCTGCCCACACATTTCAGGTTGTGTTCACTCTCAGGCTGAAACGAAAGCTTTTAAAAGTGTTTAGCAGCTGAAAAGCAAAATATTTCTCTTCGGATCTGGTAGAGACCAAAAACAGAGCTAATAGGAGAGTGAATATTAGACTTACGTTTGTTGGAGGGACACAAACTCCAATCCTGGGACAAACAGACGGAGGACTTTGACCAAGGAGACCAGCGTCTGTGTCCCATGTAACACCGAAAGTTATTTGACGTAACTTGACTTCTGTGTGGAGCTAAGCCATACTATCCGTCACCTATACGCCACATCCAGTAGTTTAATATTTTTTAAAGATGTTTTTTTGTCCATTTTACAGCTTACGGAGATACAGAGTGAAAGTGGGAGACAGAGGGGAAAATGTGGGAAAGGGCTCAGAGTTGAAAAATATACTGAGTTTTATTTTTTATTTATTTTTTTCACACAACCCTGAATATCCACGAACAAATAACAATAAAAAATGTTTAATAATAACTATTCACCAGTAATTCTTGTTATGCAACAACATTCCCTGTCCTATAAATGACTTCCTCTTATTTCCCTTAACATGTGACAAAAATGTAAAACAAATGGCTTAAATAATAGATTTAAATTATAGTCCCCTTTATCACATCAAATAGGGTTATGAATATCACTAACCTCAGCTCCTCTTCCGGATTTTATTGTGTCCCAAGTGAAAAGAACTCTAAGCCATAAAATACTAAAATACCTAAAATGTTCTTTTTTCATTTTATAGGCTGTGTTAGACTCTCTCTGCTTATATATAGTCAGTGATGAGAGGGTTACATCCTGGTACTTTTGACAGACTGCATTAGACATATATGTATTGAGATATCCTATACAATTTTTTCCAGCATACAAAACACACAATAGTGTGGGCACTGAAATGCAGTTATTTGAAATTTTCCACCCTGTTAAGTCCATAGATGATTATAAACCAGTCCACCCATAAGGATTATTATTTTAATTTCTAACATGATTTCCTGACATGTCTCAATAATAATAAAATGAAAATAAATATTTTTTTCAATTAATAATTCAGAAAATATTCTTGTCTCCAAATTACGAGGCCTGAATGTTGCTGCATAACAGGAATGATTTACTATATAGCTCAACAGTTAAAAACTCAGGTGAGCTGCTGGAACAGGTTTTTGTGGGTTGATTGACAGTAAACCAAACAACCAACTGTCTGCAAACTGATTCAAATATTGATAAATCTTAATTGATGCAGGGAAAGCAACCTTAACTTTTTTTCTAAATGAGTCACACGTACTTAAAAGCTGTAAAAAAGCAAAAAGGAAACAGAAAAACTTCTTTTTTTTAAAAAACTGCGCCTGCACTGCTCCCATAACTACCAGCGAGGAAGCTGATTAATCAAATAAGTTTCGGGGCCTTCAGGCGTGACCCGGAGCATTGTGGCTCCATGTCAAGCCGGCGCGGAGGGAGGAAGAGGAAACACTTAAGAGAAACCAGGTGATGAAGCTCAAACAAAGCCGGCCAACAGAGAGAGGAAGGGGATGAAGATATGCTGAGACAAGATTAGCAGGAAATAAGGAGTGGATTAGTGAGGGCTTGACTCCTCTGAACACTGAGACCTTTCACTTTTCCCCACGGTGTTGTGCCGCCTGACACTAAGCCCGGCTCTTTATCTTAATCCTCTTTCAGGAAACTGTTGGGGGTCCCACAAGCAGGAAGTGGCGAGAGGTTTGCTTTTACTTACCTCAACACAGGCTCCAGTGAGTTGTCTAACAGGTCGGATCCAGTGATGATGAATTTCTCCACCAAGTTTGATGAGGGAACATGCAAAAGGGAAGAACAGGGACAGGAAATGGCAGTACTTGTTGAAGTGATGGCGAGACTTTTAATTTGAAAGAGTGTCTCACCTGGTCAGCAGGTCATGCACAGAAGCGTCAGGACTGCGATGGATGACGGATGAACACATACACGAGACAAATGTGTCGATTTCCCTAAACGCAGGGAAGGCTACATCGTTTTATTTGAGTGTTTATTAATAGGTCAACAGTCAGCCGAGCATCCAAGCATACAACAAGTTACTCTTTAGCTTTTGCTTTGTTTCACGTTCTGAACGTAAAGGAATTACAATAGGAAAATGAACTTGAACAAAAACAAAAAAAAAAAGATATTTACAAACTGCATTATAAATATGTCAAATGTACATCATTATACACAAGTACCAAAGATGGTTGAGACCAAACAGAAGTACCTTAAAATATGCCTAAGGAGAACCAAAACACAACATATCAAAATATGGTTCAGGGGTCAAAGGGCACCGTTGACCTAAAACCAGTTTGTTTCTCTAGGAGGATCTTCAGATAAAAGCATTAAGCTAATATGTACACTTCCATGTTGTGTCTGGGGACAAAACAGGCAGGTTTCTAGTGTGTTTTTTCAGCATCTACAGTATGTAAATAAGGGTTCAGGTTATCACTTTACACATTAAACTCCCCTCACTTATCCCCTCGGACACTGAAATGTACACGGTGAAATAAGTCGGTCAAGTAGAAATCAGAAATAAGGCCAGTACCACTTTACAGTACACGTAAATTTAAAAACATTTCTGGTGAATTTGTGGTCAGTTTTTGGGATGTTTTGAAGAAATAGTTTGGGAAAAT
>CAFUXE010003104.1:753927-797667 GCA_903364295.1 Serranus cabrilla | reverse complement strand
CGTGGCCACGGACGTCAGGCTGCTCGTGTCGTTGGGGCAGCCGTGCTGAAGTAAGATGTCCGCGCACTCCTGGCTGCCGGCTCGCCGGGCGTAGGACAGCGTGGTCTGACCACGGGCGTCCCGACTCTTCACATCCACACCGTACTGAGGGAGAGAATGACCGGGAGGAAGAGCACATCAGACATAATAATGCCAAGGATTTTCCAGGCAAGTTTAAAACTGCGTAATACAGAGTGAAAACTGGATTTTAAGAAGTTTCTAGTTTTTGTATGTAAGTTTTTTTAGAGCTGCCTTTGTTGTAAGTTTTACTATAAACTACGATGATAACTGTAATATAGGAACAAGCAACATGACAGCTTTTGGATTGAAAACCTGTAAAACCTGGACATCTGAGCAATGAGCCTCATTGCAAACTTTAACTTATGCAGCATGAAGTTGTATAACATTGCAGGACAATATCACTGAACACTGTACAATTTTCCCAATACTTAATTATTAAACGTGCAAAATATTATTTCTCCTATTTAGTGAAATACTAAAACCCACAATGGTTTAACTGCTGTTTTAAAGCGCTCTCTATGCTGCCTGGCACAGCGGGAGGAAGTAAAGATGTTACTTTATTTGTATTTACAGTCAATGAACTTAGAGCCTATTAAATAAAACTGGCAGAAAAAGCAATTTAATAATTTACTATGAAAAATAAAATCCAGTGCAGACAAATCCAGAAACTGTCACATCAGACAAAGTTAAACAGGATTACTGGTTGTTTTTCACCCTAAAAGTCTGAATAACTTGCCAAAACACTAAATGAGTAGAATAAAAAAGTTTGTCCGCCTCTGATCGTCTCCCCCTCCAGAACTCACCCAGATGAGCAGCTGTGTGATGACCACGTTGGCCATGGCGCAGGAGAGGTGCAGAGCGGTGCGTCCGTCTCCGTCCCCGTAGGTCTCGTTAACCTCCTCCTTGGTGCCGTGGGCCAGCAGCACCACCACCAACCTCAGGTCATCCTCCACCACCGCCCGCAGCAGCTGCTGCCCCAGGGGCACGTCGGACTGGGGCAGCCCCACCAGGAACAGCTTCTGCTCGTACTTGGCTCGGATCCAGCGCTCCTTCTCCTCCCTGGAGGAAGAGAAACGACAGGGAAGCTCCAGGTCAGACTGGGCGAACATACGTACATAACACTGAGCAATTTAGCACCAAAGTTAAAAACTTTGAACACATATATCAAAACGCAGAGGCAGTGATTTAAAGACAAAGTCAGGAAAAGTTGGATGTAAACACACAGGGGAAGTGTCCCAGTAATTGGCCTAAGAGACTCACTGAAGTGGCGTTTCTAAATGACTACAGCACAAGAAAGCCAATAGCCTCCACTATCACAGTGGGAAATAATACAGAGATTGGCTGCAGAGATGAGAGAATGCCAAAGGCTGTGACGCTTTGGGCAATATTCCACTTTCTAGTGATTAAGGTCGACAGCAAGACGGTTAGAGCCTGGCCAGCTTTCTAAAGGTTACACATCTTGAACAGCATGTCTGCCGCTGACAATACAGGAAGGAGGGGGACGTATTTTTATCAGCCGCTGTCGGCTGTCAGTCTGAACTGGTGGATCCCCTCCACAAAAGAGGCAGTGTGTCTCGGAGCCCCGGTCTCCCTTGGGGTGGCTGGGCCCTGAGTCAGATCGATGGGGCTGAATGGCAGCCAGAGAGGGACGGTGGGATGTGGGGCTCCTTCACTGCAGCCTGCAGCAGAGAATAGAGGCTGGGAGGCTCCGGCCTCTATCGCCGGGCAGAATTCTATCTATTGCTCCCAATCTTGACCCCCCGTTTCATTCTCTGCCCACACACAAACTGTCCAAATAAGAAAGAAAAAAAAAATCAATATCAATATGTGAATGACTGAGCATGCCCAGTGTGGCACTAACCCCGTGACCCTGTCAGCCGGCACGATAAGGGGAGCAGAAAGAGGCTGTTGTTTGGATTTGTGGGTGAGTGACAGAGAGGAGAAGGTTTGAGCGGATAAGTTAAAGCGGCGACGCCGGCTGGAGTGACAAGGCTCTCGTGGGACTCTCTATCAACGGGCGGAGGCTTAGCAGCACGATCAAACTGACAATTCAATTCTATTTCATCATAATCACAGTGACAACAACCTCCAGCCGCACAACTCGATTACCAAAATCAACCTTGTAGATGAGCAACAGAACCTCACACCGACACATTAGATCGTATATTTACCACAATACATTAAAGTCATACGGACACATTTGGGTTTTCACTTCAGTGGAGATGAGAGGAACTGTGTCTATGATGCAAACAGGTTTGTAAAATGATATTTTAGGGATACAGTTAATGTTATTCTATGACTAAGTCAACACTAATAAGTGAAATGAGTGAAAATCTGATATGTTGACAGACCTGCTTCAGAGGAAAAACACATATGGGAAAAGTAGACCAGAGGTTTCTCTGATTGGACGGATAAGGAAGTGAAACTGTTACTCAAAGTAACACATTAGTATATAATGTGGTTGAAAACAGATTGGGACTCATTGCAAATTTTGCAACATATTAGAAATGGCCAGAGGAAGCCATGAACATGGTAAAGGAGCAACCACATAGGAAGGATGAAATCACAATTTCTGCAGCGTGTAATTGGTTATCCATGTTGGATTTACTCTCTACTGAAGATTTAGTCCCCACTGAAAGTTGAATATGGTCGAACTGAAAGCTCAAAACCTACTTGAACCACTAGAGTTTCAGGCTGGTTATCTCTAAAATAACCAAGTACCAAGTAATATAGAAACTTCTCCACTCAAATAAAACCTACATTTGATCCTTTTTGTACCCAGATCTAGTAAAAAAAACAAAAAACAATTTGTATGTTTTGTGGTGAATTTAAGTGTAATGTATTTGATGGAGTTTGCAGTTCAGGGTGAAGAGATGCCACAACAAGCATGACTACAATAATTTAAAAATGTACATTTTGGATAGGTAGAAGAGGTGATTTAAGGCATTTTAAACTAATGTGTGTTTCCTTCATATAATGGCTATTAAATGAAGAAAGAAAAAAAGGGATCAGATCAACTAAAACTGAACTGAAATTGGTATCTGTATCCCTTTAAGGCCACTGGTATTGTACTTGTTTAAACCCATCCCTCCTAGAAATAGAAGAGCAAATATGTTGTTGTGTCATTTGTGTGAGCTGACCCTGAGTATATCCCCAGACAGCCCGTTTTCAATTACAGCAGCAGTTTTAACAATAGTAACCAGTTCAACATTAGTCACTCTTCTTTATTACGACCTTAGCGGCTAGGTGTCGAGGCTGCCAACTCACCACAGACAGCAACCATTTTCAGACTCATATGTCAGCTGCCAGGCTCACTTCACAGAGCAGTCTGTCTTGCAGCGAGCAGCCTGGCACCGGCCCTAACTGCAGGAGTTAAGGATGTGATGGAGGAGCTGCAGGTCTTTATCAGCAGCCGCAGCTCAGATTGATTAACTGCAAGACGCCATCAGAAGCTCATAAAGAGCCTTAACGCTCTTCGTATAGCAGTCTTAACATTAATAAGCATATGGGTGCATTATTTTGTTATGACCTCAAGGGGAATGTGGAGGAGAAAGTCCTTTTCCTCGCTAAAGCAAAAGAAAATCTTTTCTTAAGGGTGAGGGTATTATGTGAGCAACAATACAACCCTAATGGCAGGCAATTGCAGTGGCTCAGAGTTTTATGGTGTAAGACCTCCATCAATCCCTACTCAGTCATTATGTGTGGACAAGCCTGTTAGCAAATCAATTGGCCTTAGAAGCAGCGGCCTGCTCAGAACAGGAAGGGGCCGTCCCGCCCTCCCCTCTTATTTCCGGTGGACTCTTTGAAAACAAGGGGTTTCTTTTCAAACTGCCAAAGAGGATAAAGTGCCTGAAAACTCTGTAACCAAACTGTAAAAAAAAAACTATCTACAACCTTAAACAAAAAAATCTCAGCGTGGTTTAAAACAATCACTTAGAGCTGTTGTCCAAAGTTTGCCTCAGAAAGCCGGACCCATGAATGAGATGCTGAATCTGTAGAGCCCAGTGAATTGATATGAGCTAAATGAGGCAGAAAGTTAGCACCAAGATGTGAAACAAAAAGGCTGAGGAGAGCCATTAAGAAGACGTCAACATCTCAGAAAGGAGCCCTGAGGACACTTTGTTAGCCTCCGCTACCAAATCAGCCCCAAAGACCTGCAGGAAAAGGCCTCACTCACTGCTGATGCTGAGCTCCCAATCCAACCACAGCTCTTTTTTTTTTTTTTTTAACGTCTACTTTCCCAAAAAAATAAAAGCAAATGCAGCTGGGTAGTGGTTTTTTAAAATTCCCTTAACTGCTGCCACTTGAAAGACAGAGTGTGAAAGGAAGTGAAATGGTAATCCCGCCTCTGTCTTTTGTTTGAAATAGAAAAACAATCCAAACAGAGGTAGGGTTTAGACAGTCAGGGGGAAAACTGAGACCCTTGAAAAGGACACTTCCTCACCGCAGGAGGAAGAAAAATAAAATCAGCAGATTTAGCATGTCAAAGCGCCAGGACGGAGTAGGAGGGGAGGTGGAGAGGGAAAGGAGAGTGAATTTTCACAGCATGGGGGGATATTTAGGAAATTGAACTGATGGTTACTCTTATATACACACACACACACACACACATCCAGGCATGGGCACCAACAGACACCAATTTCCCCACCCTGGCTTGAGCACATACTTGTTCTAAATTTCTCTGTTGCTTAGGGGACAGAGGGAGGCTTAAAGTTCCCAATAAAAATGCCTCTGTCTCTTTCAACTTCAAAACAAGAGGAGCTGCAAACCTCCTCCAACGCTGATCAACATTGTTTAACTTTTGGATTTTATGTAAAGAAATCTTGGGCAAACATCAAAATGCTCACAGAGTCGTAAGTGGAAATGGGCTCCTGTCCAGAGCTGGTGTCCCCTTTCATTTGCCTACGCAGAGTCCACCTAGATAAAGGCAGCCTTAACAGTAGAGAAAGGCCTCTTTTATAATTCTATTACAGCTCTGTCCTTTCAGCTCTCCGTTGAGCAATGGATCCTGACCCTGACTTAATTAAGTGGCAAATGGCGGAATGATTCTCCTAAACCCAGCCCACGGAGTCAAGAACACATGACTGAATTCAAATAAAGAGGGACAAACAAGGATAATTAGTCAAGCCTGAAAGACAAAGGCGAATGGGAATTTATAAGAAGGGAAGGGAAACTGAGACGGCGGGGGTGGAGCCAGCGGTGGAGTAGCCACAGAATGACCAATCTGACTGCCTGCAATAAAGGTGCATTGGTCCATAGGAAGAGGAGGATGTCCGTCCCACCACTCGCCCATCTTTCAAACACATACTGAGTCCTCCTAAACAATCAAAGCTTCCAGAGCTCCTCCTACTCTTCCCCGAGGATCCAAATTCACTGCGGACACATCAAATAGACGCAGTGAAGGGGAGAAATGGTGGTGGTGGTGGTGGTGTTGGAGGGGGCTCGCGGTGGGGGTGGGCAACTTGTATGGGACCGATTCCCATGCAGCCAGCAGCTTCACTTCCACAAACCGAGGGGAGGGAAGAGACAGAGAGCGAGGAAGAGGGACAGCAGCAGAAAGACAGAGAGGGGGCTCGGAGGGAAACGACAGAGATGAAAAAAAGCGCACACAACGGGGACAGAAAGCTGGGCCCCAAAGCATCAAAGGTTGCTAAGGGCCAGAAATGAAGCAGCAACACAGTAAACGCCGCAGCAAAAAGTGCTAAATAAGGCCCCCTACGGTCCAGCGGGTACAGTGTGGACACGGTACGCTCCGCTCGGCGAAGAACAGCCGCAAAAGAATTAAGACAAATATTTTTACAAGTGGAATAGCTGCTGCCACTTTTCCTGCTTCCAGAGCGCGGTCTGAACAGATGACCAGGATTGAAAAGGTTGTTGTGTGGAGCTCTATAGAGAGGCCGACAGGAGAGCATCTGGGTGCCGTAGGCAGGCAGAGGGATGAGTTGAATATATTGTGACATTAATGAGGTTGTCAGACTCCTCATGATGGAGTGGCTGTGTTTTTGTGCCAGCAAGACTAACACCCTTAAATGCTCATGCTGTTAACCCCTGCTGAACCCTCGCCTCACATACAAAGCAGAGGGGACGATAACACATGCCCTGCTTATGTATGCAGCCTGCTGCACGTACATTTCAGATTCCCGGTCACATAAAGGGGCTGTCTCCATCTTTTTTCCTTTCACGCCATCAGACTTTTTGTTATGATTTTAAAAGGCTAACAATGTTCAAACTAAATTGCACGGTTAAGTAGACTCTACTCGAAGTCTACCTGGCTCTGAAACCCAGTGGCATGTGGGCAATTAGTGACTGTGGTACCACTTCTCCCACACAGGGCTAATTACTGACCTGTGGGTTTCATTTTGAGAGAGAGGAAGAGAGAGAGAGAGGGAGGACATGGGAAGACCCAGTCATTCATTTGTCTTAATTAATTACTCTTCCTCCACCAGGGCTCCTGGCAAGGCCGGCTATTCTAAAAGCTCTTTTGAGACTTGGCGTTCCAGCGCTCCTAACCTGTGAGCAGCCCCGAAGCTTTGCCCCGTGTTCTGGGGAATGACTTGGAGGACCGAGGCCACTGTGGACAGATCTGAGAAAAGGAGTCCAACTGGCCACAGCAGCAGCAGCGTTGATGTAAACGCGACACAAACAGCTTTGGAGCAAAGATGCCACTGCAGGAGCAGAAGGGGTTAAAAGAGGCAGCGGGGCCAGGTTTGGAGAGGTTAGCGGTGTGATTCATTTTTATTACCACGCAGCCCCTGCAGGCGGCAGGAGTGGCAAATTATTTCTGAAACAAAGTGGAGGGCTCTCATCAGAGCTATTACCTGCCTGTGGCCGAGGGCGGCGCGGAGCCTACAGAGGGTGACAGTGAGAGGCCCGCGTCAGTGAGGGATAGCCGTCCACATCCGTCCACGCTCCAGGACATCTCCCCCAAATGAGAACTGGTGTCTGTGTGTGTGTGTCTGTGTGTCAGTGCGATTGTGTGTGCCGGTAGACAATAAGGGTAAAGTTAGCTGGTGGACCTCCCCCACAGTATCCGTCAAAATAAGTCTGTGGTGTTTTCTATCACGAACATGCCAAGCAATTAGAGGTGGCGTGCAAAACACGACGACTCCCAGGTGCTAATTAAAAGAACAACTCCCATCCAATGTGCTGACTGCAGAGATCAGCCACAATGCAGGACTCGCACAGATTTATTACCGCAGATTTAACTGTAGCACAGCCAGGTAGCACTTTTTAAATAGGCAGCATTCGTAAATGGGTTATAAATTGTAACTAATGGCTTATTAATGGTTAATAAATCATTAAATCTTAATAGATCTGTTTAAGTTATTATTAGGACATTTTTTTAGGGTACAGTGTGCTGAAAAATCACTTTTGCTGGTTGAAACATTTGACTTTTTACCTTCTAGAAATGTGGGAAAATACATTATTTAACAAACAGTAAAGCCCACAACTTCAGTTTTAAATGCACAATGTGTAATTTTCTGCCACTAGGCGTCTCTCAACAAACGAAGGAGTTCGGTGAAATCCTGAAGTAGCATGGAATCATGGAAGTTATTTTTCTTTACCAACATCCCTCATTGCAGTTAGGATTCCTTCAGTGTTCATCGTTAAGGAATTTTTTTACCAGGAGCAGAAAACAGACCCAGTGATTAAAAACACTGAATAAAGCAGTTTCACGCTAAAATCTGTGTTTTTTTTCAATACTGTTTTGTGGACTCATGATGTCCCTGGAGGACCTGCGAGTCGAGCTGCCGCTTACGTCTGCGCAGCTTATTTCTCTGATGAGTTCATATCCGGACATCTGATGACAGTAACCCTTCATTGGGTTAAAATATATTTAGAAATGACCAAGATCTAAAAAGTTTATTGAAAAAATTTGGCTTAAAATGGGGGGAAAAAATCTGTTTTTGAGGCTTCTTGCAGACAACAACAACGCTGACACATGCACAAAGGGGATACGACGCCACTGAAAACTGACCATCACCTTGAATCAAATGATATCTGAGTTTGAAAAATGTTGGAAACAATTGGATCAATGCAAGTAAACAACTGAACAAAATATATAACATGGTTCTAGTTGTTTTTAGGTATTTTAATGCGGAGGATTGAGATAATATACATTTAATGATAAATTAAAGGCTTTATTAATGACTTATAATGCTTAATGGCTTATTAGAAAGTGATAAACACATGAGCTTTTATCAATGGATCAATAATAATTTATCATCATTATCAAAAAAAAAGGATCGACATCTGCTGAAGGGATTTTTTTACATCCTGGCAATCTAAAACGAGCTCCTATCAATACTTTGTATCTGATGTAAAAAGCCATGAGTTACACCTCGCCTTATGATGAAGCGGTGCCATGCTGTCCTCTACAAGATCTAAAACCAGGTGACACATATACATGCATGTATGCACGGATAGAAGCATGCTTCCCATTACGACGTCTGTAATCAGTCTGATGTTGCTGTGCGGGTCTGCGTACGACAAATCTATATATTGTGTTCTTTCGATCCAGAATATCATAAGCTAAACCAATCTTGTGGATGAATGCCTTTAAGTTAAATCTCAAAAATGCAAAGGGGGTAAAACTAGTCTTGCAGGAGACATTCAATCAGACACTGAGTTGATATTCAGGTAGTTACTGAATCGTTTAGATTAGGTGTCACTAATGTTTAGTGGGACTCGGGAGCCATACACTGCCTGCCTGGCTGCCATCACAAAGCTGCTGCACGTCACCGCTGTGACACAATTAAAACCCTCTCATATGTGTGTGAGTTAAGAGAGAGTCAGGTCAGGATTTATGGCATTAAAAGGAATAAATAAAAAAGCTACACCCCATTAGGACGCTTATAATTCATCATTCGGGATAAAGCAAAGCAATTTGATAGCAACGTTTCATCCACATTGTTCTATCAGCAGCAAAATCATCAGCATCTCAATAACCAGTGGCCATATATGATATTTACAACTGCTGTGTTTTGTCTGAAGATTAGTTATGCTGCAAATGAGATTTATTGTTTGACAGTGAAAACTAATGGAGATGCTGCTGCGGGATAAGATCGGATTTTTTAGACAATGAAGAACCTTCCGGCTCGAGGCGACGTGGGACTGACAGTGGTAGGGAGAGGAATCAACATCAATAATCTTTCATCAAGTCCACAGTGGAGCACTTTAGCACAGATACCATTCAATAAATAACTGTAGGCCATCATTCAGTTCTGAACTGGCCGGAGAGCGCAGGATGGATTCAAGAGGAAAAGGCCTGAGACTACCGGCGGAATGAAAAAAAAACAATGAAAAACTGTTTATTAGCAAACTAAAACTTTGGTTTATATGGTCCCAGGATGTGCACATGCAGAGGTCTCTCACCGTTTTAAAGCGCAAGCTCAAACTGTTCTGCTGACAAGAAAATCACAACAGGAAAAAGGGTTTTAAGGTTCTCACATAGGCTGCTCTACATTTAGTCCTGTTCACTGTATCATCACAAGTTTAAGATTTAAAAATGTATATTGTTGAGACATTTGCCATGCACTGGCGTGACTGAGACGTCACAGGTTTGGAAAAAGGTTAAACTCGTCATTTTAAAAATGGGGTTTTCCTCGTTCATTCTCAAAAATAAAAACCACATAGGCTTTGTTTTCAAAAATATAAAAACAAACTGCTGTCTAGAGCATGCCAAACCGATATGCAGAGCAACATATTTGAAAATAACTTCATGTGTAAATATTGTTTCCAAAGTTAGAAGCAGCATATTTTTAGCCGTGTACGCCTCAGCGCTAAATGTCGCCTCATTTGTGACGCACACACTCTGACGTCACGAGAGTTTCTGAAAACCTTCAGGAAAGGTCAGTTTTAACATCTGGAAAAAGGCCAAAACCCTTTAAAAAGCCATGTTTACAAAAATACCTGTTTTGGTATATTTTTCCACTAATAAATAAATATATCCTTTAAAAAAAGATTTCATAAAATTCCCTCCAAAACAAATAAGCAGATATGAATTCGTGTCATGATTAGATTTGGACCAATACTAAGTCAGTGAGGTTTCCCACTGCTGATATGACTGTTGATCTTCTTTGACCTGCAATGTTTGTTTTTTAATCCTATAAGAATAACTGTATGCTTATGATTTTTGACATGAAAACAAAGAAAAAAGATGAAAATATAAGCAGCTTCAGTGCCCCAAAAACACTAAAAAAATCTGAATTGGGTTTGATTAACATTTGTCAACCAACCAAAGTATTATTTATAGCAACAACTGGGCCTTGGGGGATTGTTTTTTATTCCTAACTTATCTTTATTAATCAATTTACATTATAAACTATAAAATATGAATTAATAAATAGCAACTAAAACCCATAGCTTTTTCTCTTGGAACATGGTTAAGTTCATTTTTATTTCAACATTTTAAGCTATAACCATAATTCAATTTGAATTTTTGTTTGACAAATGACTAAAATATTTCTTTCATGATTGTTCTTTTTGTCCTTATTGTACATGATGTACAGCTTCCACTACTGTGGACAAAAAAATGTATTGTATTCTATTAATCCACTCAATGTTTGAGCACAGGCTTCATGTTAGAAGAAAGCACTCAAAGAATCCATATCTCCACCAAGGATGCTCAATTCACTACAGGGACATTTTAAAGTTTTGATAGATTTCAGTGAAATTTGCTGTAAAAGTTTTTAAGGAACAAACACAAACAGAGCTGCACAGCAACACGTCTGTCTGCTCATATATGAAATAAAGAACTATTAAAGTACATTATCCTTTATATTATATTTGTATACATGTGTAGCCATAACAGCAGAAGAAGAAGTAGTGAAAAAAGAAAGCAGCAATGTTTCTCTGTTGGTATGTCACTTTTGGTAACAAAGTTACAAAGCTGTGATGTTAAAACAGTCTAATGCCACCAGGGAGACCCTGCAGACAGTCTTTGCTGTGACAGACAGAGTGATGACTCGGCCCCGTGTGATGGATATGTGACACGGCAGCTTGGGGCCCGAGGGCCTGGCTCTTGGGGTGGGGTTTAGCCATAATGGTGTGCTTAATTACCTGCACAGCCACACAGCAGGTCATTAGTCAGACTGGGACGCGAGGTCTCACCTGTCACCAAGAGATAAACAATCCTCCTTCCAGATCTGGGTACCTCAGAGGGAAGTGAGCACACACTCATTGGGGTTAGGGCAGGGCAGTGCGGGGCAAGAGCCTCGCTATAATTTAAGAGATACATATTAAAAAGATGGAAAGATGCTTGTTTGGTTTCAAAAAGTAAAGAAAAGAAAAGTTAAGTTGGAAAAGTTTGGGAAAAGCCTTTACTATTAAACTGTGGGCTGGTTTCACACGTGTTTTAGATTAAAAGACGTTTTCTTGATTACATGTCACGTGTCAAACTTGATGGATTTGGAGCTGGTCAGGGCATTTATCAGGTGAGTGCAAAAATGTCACACACGACACTTTCATAAATTAGAGTTTTCGACTGAAGTTAGTGCAGGGAGAGGCGCAGAAAACAACGGATACTCTGGTGGGATTATTAGATGTTATATCGTAAAAATAAGACACGATAAAGTGCTGACTTGAATAAAACAGAAGCATGATCAATGTGTACAGGATGGACGGATGCTCAAACATAAAATACTGTGTTCTTGGCTCAGCAGACTGACATTTATGGACCCCCGCTGCTTCTTATGGAGCGTTTTGTGGCGTGAACTGCCTGCGCTGAAATGTAGGTGGCTAATAAACGGCAGGTAATGGAGGGAGGACGGTGCCGGCTTCCCCTTCTATAATCTCTGTAAGCTTCATTAAGCAGCACCTTTATTTGCAGAGGCATGCTAACCTGGTGCTGTCGCTGCCTGGCTTGGTGTAGTTCTCCAGAGCGCCCTCCCACACGCTGTTGGCCATCGAGTTGCCGATGGCCGTCATCACCATGCTGAGCTCCACCGGCCAGTCGTCCAGGTCCAGAGAGCGGACGCGGGACAGGTGGGTGCCCAGGTTTCTGTGGATCCCGGAGCACTCGATGCACATCAGGGCACCCAGGTTCAGACTGGCCCAGTCCGGGTCTGCATGATAGAGGGGGAGAAATATTAGAACGACAGAAACAGAGACGAGACGCTCTATAGATTAACTCTAAATGGAAGATTTACAACATTTTCTAATCTCTTTAAGAAAATGTTCTGTAAGGATTACACCGCACTCCAATCCTCCAAAAATAACTTCTTTTATAGTAAGAAAAGCAAGAATTTTTACTCAATTACCTCAGTGTTTGCATTTCAGTTTGTTTGCTTATTTGTGTGTTTGTCTGTCAGTGAGATTACAGAAAAACGGCCGGCCTGATTTTCATGAAACTTGGTGGAAAGGTGAAGCACGGGCCAAGAAAGAATCCATGAAACTTTGGAGCAGATCTGATTCACAGGACCAATATACAAATTATTTTTCACTTTCATTAACATTGCGAGATAGAGCGTGGTGTTGGCAGAGGTCTGTGCTGTCTGGGTGCCTTTCTAGTAAGTCATGATTTTGTTTTGAGAAGTATTATGGGCAAGAATTAAAAAAACAGTGTCCATCATCAACCAAAAGTGGCCAGATTCTGGCTCTGACAGCTGTAGTATGAGGTATATTTGTGCACATGGCTGTGCTACTTAATACTTAAATACTTTTCCCCACATAAGTGGAACAATCCGCAGAGGCTTGTAAAAATCGAGCTAATCCCTTTAATCAATTTAAATCCCTTTTGACTGACACAGCAGTGGGAGTGAAGGTTTTGTCTTTGAGTTGACGTCTCTTCTGTTGATGATCTTGGACCATTTGTTGTATAATTTATGTATGTGCACTGTAACTTTGATGTGTTTTTATTGTTTTATATGTGCTGTAATCAGGAACATCGTGCACTGTTTAAATAGAAGTTGTAATAATATGCAAATTTGAACAACATTTTACAGCCTTTTAGAGCCGTATCTAATGTTTGGTTTCTTTTATTGGAAAGCACAAATAAAATAAGTTATATCCAATAAGTGCTGTGGATACTATGAGCTGCAGTCGGTTGCATTAAAACGAAAAGATAAACAGGCTTTACTGTTAGAAACTCAACAGTGAGAGAAATGTGAATTCCTATAGGAACTTTTGAATTTTGGATTGATTTTGACACTAAAATAAAATAATGTTACAGTTACCGTTCAAGTAAATATAACAGCATTATCTTTAAAAAAATACTTTTTTCAGAATACATTTCGGACTTAATGACACTAAAAATGAGGTAACATGTTTTTCATTTGATAATAAAATAGTCGGAAATAATTGGGTGCATGTTTCCCATGAATGAAAGGTCGATACGGTCATTATTTTATCTAACCTTAATTAGATTTTCTTGATTTTTTCTGTCTGGAATCGACTGAAATCTATTATTATAATGATATTTTGCAAGAGAAAGCAATCCAATACAGTAGTGTTTCATTGGCTAGACATTCATTTGTAGTGCCAAAACTTAATAAAAATATTTTTTTTGGAAATGTTTACATCTTTAATTCAATAGAAAAACACATAAGCCAGTTATTTCCTTCTCACAATGTCATCATCAGTGAAAAATCAGCTGAGGTGGATTATACTCACTGGGTGCATCACAGTCCACACAGAAGCTGTTCCCCCTCACGTTTCGTATGGACTGAATGGCCATTGCATCACTTTGGCTGCCTAACCGAGACTGTAAGGAACGAGGGAGAAATAAGTCAGCAGGAACTAATCACGGCAAGAGTGGGAGAAGGCAAACAATTACAGCCGGACCTCAAATCATAGACAAGCAGCGAGGAAAAAGGAGGCACAAGGTTTTTCAAAGTGTTGGGAAAAGACTGAGGCAGAGAGAAAATATGAATATGAAAATGAGGCTGTGTCTCCCCAGTATGCTGACACAAGCCGTGTTCTATCTCTGATGTCTGTCAGTTCTAATAAGAGATCCCCCACACTGCGGTGCACCTGTCTGACAACCTCCCACATGTGACAGCTTGAAGTGGGTGAGGAGGGGCGGGTGTGGGTGAGAGCGCCATAAAGGTTGAAAAGAAGGGGAAAAGAGGAATGTAAATGACGATGCCGTGATTAGACGATTCTCTTCAATCCCGCTCAGTCCGCCTGATATTTATTATCCTCCGTGACCTGCTGTACCTTGTTCTTTATGCTCTCGCAGGACTGCAGGCTGGCAAAGATCTGGCTCTCGATGGCTTGGACCCACAGCTCTCTCTCCTCGTATGTGGACGCCTCGAAGTTCCACGTCTGACCCGTCAACGACACGATGATGAACTCAAAGGAGTCCTCTTGTTCTGGAAAACACAAACAAACGACACATTAAGCAACACGCAGGCCGGTTGTTCAATCTGACTCTGCAAGTCAGAGACACAGCTCAGTGATGGAGGCTTTCTGTTGCTCGGCTGCTGTGTTTGACAAAGCCTCAAAATCCTTAAAACTCATCAAAGCCAGGATACATTTTAATCCCTTTCTGCTGGAGTCAACTAACTTTAAAGAGTATTACTAATCAGCAGCAATACACAAAACCATATTTTCTTTAAATATGATGTCTTAGCATTTAATTCACACTTAGCCCAAAGTTATAAAACCCTCATACTTCATAAATAAATGTACAGACTAATGATCAGGAGGAAACTGTTCATATAGTTATTTCGACCTCTTTTTCCAAGGAATTATGTCTTTTGTACACCTGTTTGGCATCTAGGTACACGTGTATATGCTACAGTACCTAATGCTCACTCCTGGCATTAACATGTGCCCTAATTTATATGATCACAAGTGGACAGCTTAGTGTGAATGCACCCACGATGCATCACAATCAGACAGTTCTGACCACATTTAGAAGTGATCTAAGCCGCGCTGAAGGCCAGTTCAACTGATGTCCTCTGCCTTAGCAGAAGTAAGTACTCATTTACATGCCAAGGCAGCATATTAAAGAAAGACAACAAACTGGCTTTGTCCACCATTAGAGAAGTATTAGGAGTGCATCAAACATCTTGGGCTTTTTCTTTTGCCTCAAACGTGGCAATTAATACATTCAATCTGGACTGTTATTTCTTCTTCTACTTTTAATTTCCAGCAACATCACCTACAAACCTACTGCATACTACGTAGTCAACACTGCATACTGCACTGTCCTATTTCAACTAGACTTTTAAACAGTTTTTCTATTAGTTTGTCTAGTACGCTCACGTCTCATACTCAGAAACTCTTCATAATCGAGGATACATCCAGTCATTTAACACATACAGAAAATCCACAGATCCACATTCTTTGCAGCGGGAAAACATTGCACACGAGGTTTCAATCATACTTAGTATGAATAACATGTTCAGAGTCTGTAACTTCAAACACAGTCCAGGTTTTGGGATGCCCCACATCTCCCAGGCTGACATCTGATGACCTCCAACACATTATAAACAGCCAGAGTCAAATTCATTGGATTTTGATATATATTTCTTTTTCCGCTTTATGAAACTCCAAAATACATGAAGAGTTTTTAATTAGCATGTTGAGTAAATTAGACAGTAATTTAATATCTTAAATGCTTTTTTCCAGGACATTATGTATTGATTTTAATTGCTATGCAGTAAATAATTAGCATAGCATCCATAGCATTAAACAGTGTTGTTGCATATAAGACTTTTTTGTCCTAAATGCATTTTTTTCCATATAACAGTATGATAATGATACACAAAAACACATTCTCCTTGTAAACCCTGTTTGACGCTGTGTTTTCCCTCCACTCTCTGTGTTTAACTAAGATCTATGAAAATGTCACCTGTCGTTTTCAGTCGAGAGGTCTGACACAACATATGTTCCAACACATGTTGTAATGGCTCTGCTGTTCAGAAGCAATTCATTAACTCCGTACTGTACAATGTGACTCATGTAACATCTCTGGTCTGTGCACATGCTTGAGCTCATAGCCAAATGATTTGTAATTACCTAATTATGTCTATGCAAATAGTCATCTCATTTGCATAAACCATGTTAGGAGGACTGGAGGCAAGCAGACACGAGGGGAAGGCTTTTTTTCTCTGTGCAGCTTTATAATTAATAGAAGTTACAATAAAATTTAATTAGTTTAACATGCACGATATATTTATACTTTTATTATTCTATTCTATTCTTGTGAATGTATCTAATTTTTTTATATTAAATTATGTGTGTGTATTTATAAAACGATGACAATCTGATGATGACAAGATCATCAGACAAATCAGCTAATCAAAGAAATTACAGCACTTTGTATTTATAATCAATCGAGCCTCGTCGGTGCGAGCTGCAGCCCTGTGAGCTGGTAGATGACAGATGTCTGACGGACGCCACTGGTGTAGCAATCCCTGAGCTGCGGCGGAGGGCCATCTCTTCAGGGGGAAAGCAATAATCCAATTAGCTCGACACCGACTTCAATTATCTGATTTAGTTTGTGGAATCGACTACAGGTCACAGAGAATCAATAACGGCCTGGATGCCTCTTTATTTAGACTTACAGTGAAAAAGTATTTATGTGGGTGCTACATTTTAAAGCACTGGTGGGGATTAGAGCAGAAAAATCTCTATTTGATGGATCAAAATGCTTAAAAAGAACCTAAAAGTGACAGAGAGAGCGAAAAAAAAAAAAGAAATTTAAAGAAAAACTTGATTAATTGGAAAACATACAGCAGAAATCAATTTTTTCATGTCCAATATAACTGGAGGTACAATAACTAATGCATCTGATTAGAATCTGTGGCTCCCAGACTCAAATGTTGTTATACTTGTGTTTTCATCTTTTTAAAAAACCTGAACAAAGCTAATTATTCTGTTGGCTGCCCAGGCAATAAATTGGAGGCATTAAAACACTTTCATTATGGAGATTAAAAAAGCAACGGATGGCTGGATTCTTAAACTGATGAGTATACAAGGGAAAACAAATCTAATTCTCCATGCATAGTAATGCACACGCGAGACACAGTGTAGCCACTAAAGAGACAGAGGACTATGTGCAGCAGGAAGCTTTATGTGTAACGCCGGTGCTGTCATTGCATGCAGCTCCAGCACACTGATATTACTTTTTAATGCCGTCCACAGTGTGGCAATTCAGCCTCCGTGAGCCAAAGTAATTCTGCTTCATGTAAGCATGATGCTGAGGTCAGAGTGGTCTTCTCAGAGACGGTAAATCTGAGCACGAACAATGTGTCAAAGGCATCACCGCTATCTTACCGGCACCTGACATGATGAGCTTGTAAAAGGGCCATTAGCGCCTCTGTTATTACTCAATGGCTGCAGTTAGCACGTGGCTAGCACAGGCGCGATCACCTTGTCACATTAACGTGAGCATTAACCTCCTGACCAGATCTATCTGCGAGCCTACAATCAACAAGTTCTTGCCAATTAGAAATAAATTAACACAGCTCTGCCAGTGGGCGGACAAGGAAGAACACAATTTAAAGCCAACAGAGGAGCCAACTGTGAAGAATGGGCGAAATATGATTTTCCTTAATTAACATGGCATAATAAAAAGGAAATTAGAGCGTAATGGCCACCGAGCTAAAAGAGGAAGGAGCAGATAAAGATACACGTCCTCGTCCGCCATTTACATGGATCATAAAACTGTTGGGGAACCTCCCAGTTACACATGTTATTCATCAGATACTTGATGGCTGCTAATGTTCCAGCAGCACAACCACATTTCAATAAGCAGAATGTTTCAGCGAGGATGAATTATTGCTTCAAGACACATAAATAGATGGTAAATGCGTTTGTGAATTTACTGGCTGCGGTGGTGGAATGTAACTATGCATATTTACTCAAGTACTGTGTTACTTTATGTGTCTACCAGCGGCAGACTCAGGCTATCTGAAGGGCAAAAAAAGGCCCAAGCATGGGAATCTTATAGCATGTAGGGCCGCCTATATGGCACCGCATGATGTTTTCTTCATGTAAGGGCACCCTAGTGGCACTTTATCATGATTTATCTATCTCAGGGGCACCCAAGAGGGCTCTTTAACAAAGTTTATTAAAAGGAATGGACTCCACCAATGACTTCTACAACAAATATGTTGTTCCATAACTATTTTTGTATCTTTCGATCTGCACCTATGTTGTTTGTTCAGTACTTTTGCTTCGCAACTGGAAAAGGGGAAGTCAAATTTTAATTCTCCTTTGTACAAAAGTGCACTGTAAATAAATGATAATAAAATTATCTCTTTGTTGGTGTCATTAAAATTTTAAATAGAATGAAAAAAACTGTTCAAGCATCAAGACGTCAACGTCTCAAATCTTGTACACGTTAGCAAAAATGTATAAAAATGTGTTTTCTCTGGCGCTAAAACGTAGCGACAGTATCAGAAAAGAATGCATTTTCTGAAAACTAAAGCATGTAAACATGTTCTAGTAGCTAAAACAATACGAATGTTAAAATGAGAATAATATGTCCCCTTTAAATAATTTCACGCAGAATTAATTTGATACTTATACTTAATAATTTTAGCAAATAATCCTTTTTTTAGTGCAGGACTTTCACGTGATGGAGTATTTCTACATGACTGTATCCTGGGTTCTTCTTCCTTGTTGGACATGTCTGTTGTACATCAAATTACAACAGATCCTGAGAGAAACTGGGTGACCCGAGGACGGTGATTCCTCCATTGCTGTGCACGTGCAGCAGATGCACAGCCGAGGACCTGTGGACCAGATTAGCACCTCGGGGGGTTTGGTGCTGAGTCCAGCTGTGGCGTCTATACGGCAGGGCAGCAACGCAGCATCTATTCTGTCTAAGCCTCTCAGAGACCTCTGGAGACGCTGTGACGAACCCTTAGAGAGGACTTAGCAAACAGTCCTTAGCCTTGAGGATGCTTTTTTTTATCCATTTGTGTGAACACTCGGCTGAAATGATGACAAGGTGCAGAGGTGCACAAGGTGAGCTATTGTTTTGGTGTGTAGGATGTGTTGTGTTGTGTCGTGTGCATGCATCAGGCAGTCACTTAAAGAAGTGCTTGCCGTTCCCGTGAATTAACGAGCAGTTGGGAAGAACAGGCCAAGGCGGTGCCATCTGTAAATGTCACAGGCACTGCTTGCTCATTTTACACATCATTAAAGCCAATATTCCTAACCTGTATCAGAGCAATCAGGAGCAGGCCATTACTGCGACAGGGGCCCCAGGGGAACCACGACCAAACTCAGAAAGAAGAGAACGGGGAGGGAGAGAGAGATAGAGCACACTCTTTATCTATCTGACACACACACACACACACACATTCACATGCACGGTCTCAAACAAACAAGGAGCACACCTTCCAACAATAAACAAACACATGAAATCAGCACCAATACCACCACGCTAATAGCTAGTGCATTTAACAACAGAGCAGAATGAGAACAGGGCCAATTATACATGTATCTGTGGGCAGTGTGTACGGAGCCCAAATGAGAATCTTGTTATTCCTTTCCCTCCATACTGTGGCGCTCGGAAAGCTAAGCCATTACAAGAGTGGAGGCTCCAGGGACAGCTTTCGGAAATGAGAGCGAGTCGGGGAGTGACAAAACAAAGTATTGAGATAAACACCCACCATTAGCACAGGCAGTTAAACCTCCATTTCCTAATCCTCAGCTGGACTCCAGAGGATATTAACCCTTCGTTTACTAAGGTGCAGGACAATAGGATACTGGATTAAGCTGGACTGACAACACATAACTTAACGACACTTTTGATCAACTGCAGATGCATTTTTAACTTGTAGTGTGAGCTCGAAAAGACCAGGAATCCTGGTTCAAGTCAAGACTTTACTCCTGATCTAAACCTGCAGGACTAAGTAAGCTAGCTAAAGGTTATTAAAGGAAACCAATAGCAGACATTAAGATTAAGTTATTACTGACAGGTTAAAGAGAAGAATCATACATTAACAGTATGTTAAGGCACTCATCAAATGATCTCTGAGCCTTTTGTCCTGCTGTCTAGTTATTTAAGACAGTATATGCTCTCATGTTTAAGAATAAAATAAATATGGCCAGTTCTGATTCTTATAGCTCATTCATCCTCATTATTTCTTGTCCAGTTAGTAGTAATTATGACAGTGATCCCAGCAGACCTACTGTATTTATGTTTGATGTGTGTGTGTATGCAGGGTTCATAAGCTATTAAAAATCTAAGCGTTTTCAAGCACTTTTAAGCAAATATTTCCAAACTCTCAAAGCCTTTATCATCACATCTAAAATGTTAAACTGTAATAATGTGCATTTACACTTTGTTTATTTTACCAGCTTTTTATATTAGATTTTAGTGTGTACTAATGGATCATGATTATTGATTATGACTAAGGGATCATGAGAGGACTCATGTAGCTATTAGCCAGCTTAGCTTGTCTGGTGTGAGACGCCAGGAGACCACAAACAAAAACAATAACAGGATTGTTTAATGTCAAATATTAAAAGGAGTATATTCAAATTAAAGTATAACCTAACTTTTAAACGTAATGGTTTCTAGACTTTGTATGAACCCTCGCCAGCTCAAACAGTTTTCTCTTAAAGCATTCATTTCTTTTGCATATTTACACATTTTTAGCAGCAAACAGCAGCTCTGTAACTCGCTCCGTCAGTGTGTCTACAAACATTTCCTCAGGCATGTTTGAGCCTAAATTTGGCATTTAGGTCAAGTGTTCGTGAGTGTGTCAATGCATGAATGCATGTGTGTGCAAGTTTGCACATAATGTAATATTCTTCATATTCATATGTTAATATCAAACACATTAGTTGATCTGCAGAATTGCAGCAGTTTATTCTGTAAAGACTTTTTTAGGAAGAATAAAATGTGTTTAATAAATGGTTGTGTGTGCATTAATGTCAAGATTTTGTCTCTACTGAGCATTTAAGTCTACGTTTCTACTTTTTTATTTCCACTGATTTTCCACATATTCTTTAGCTACTATGAGACCAAAGATAACATCCAGCGCCGTCCTTTTAAGGATTCTGTTTTTGAGTTTTGAGTCCACTTTCTCCAAACCAAAAAAATGATTCTCCTGCGCCGCTCTAATTGCTGAGACAATCCAGTAGAGGAGTCCTTTCAATCACTTTAAATTAAATCAAATTTAAATTACAAAAATAAAACTACTTGATTAGAATCCATTGTCGAATCTTTCATTAAATAAGAGGTTTATAAACCAATTTCTGTGGAGGAATTGATTCAAAAATGTAATTTGTCAAAATAAATTGACCCCAGTCCCTCTGCTGCAAACACAATAATCAGCAGCACATTTGAGTTCGTTACAGCTCACAGAGGGCATGAAGTGCAGAGCAGATCATGTTTCCTTTTGTCTGTTATCTGCTTTTAGAAATGTGGGGGGAAAATGTGCAGAAAGTAGAGTTTGGTTTGCTTTAAATCAAATGGATGTGCATGTAAATAAAGACTTTCTTTACATTAAAAGCATTCAGACAAACACTTTACTCCTGTTTTCTCCCTGATTTCTGTGACCTTAGCACGAGTAAATATCTCCATCCATAAAACTGGAAGAATCGAGAAGGAGCCTCTCGTCTCAGCTCCTCTCCGCTCCTGCTGCACCTCCCTTTCTGCTCACATTGGACAAGCTAAAACCCCCAAAACAATGAGCATTTGATACACTTTCTTTAAAAGAGAAATACATTAATGATGCTCCCTGACAGTCTGCATTAATCAGAGGGGGCTCCCCCTGAACACAACTCTTTATCGGCCATCGATTTTCCAGTGGGTTTATGGCGAGCGACACACCGAGAAAGCTCGTCGCCGGGCGGCTGCTGGGAAACACATTACGGGGCTGTCAGTTGTCTCGCCATGCATCCTGCATCATTCTTTAAGCACATGAGAAGTTCATTACACTACACAGCTCTGACAGTGCATAGGATATTAGGGACTGTGTCCATTGTGTGCAAATCCTCGGTGGAAGTGTAGCACCGAAGACATCACAGATAATTTATTCATTATCCAAATACGGATTTAAATTGATTAGAAATAAAAACGGCTTTACGTTGATTTGAAATAAATGCGTTTTAAAGGCAAAACACGGGTTCAAATGGGATTTTAAAGCCCGTTTGAACATTTGCAGAACGGATATTTCTCTGCAATTACTGTCTGTTATTCATCTTTTCATGAGCATATGAATGTTTATAAAACATGTCGGCGATTTCCTCCCACTCCAGCAGCCATGTAGAGGAGTCTGGCTAAGTACTGCGCTGCCATATTTGGAAATGATGGTGCAGCAACAGTTTCTCCAGGCCCCCTCCGACATCCTACACGTCCCATGTTGACCAAGATGATTTCTCACCTTAAGACGCGCAGGCTGTTTTGATTTATGACGCTTCAGAACTACTAAAATTCAATTTCAGCCTGCATTGCACGCTTCTGATTGCCCCGTAAATGAGATAAACTGATAGCAATTTATTCAAGGATCCCACCTCTCCTCTCCTTTCCCTCTCGTCTCTCTCTGCTCTTTCAGCAAGGAGACACAACTCACATCATCAGACTTGGGTGAATCCAATATTTAAGCGGTACGTCTGTATTCCGGAGCATTCAGCAGAACAGACAAGGTGATGCTAATAGAAAACCTCGCGGAGAACAACGAGAGAGATAGAAAACAATGTGCGTGTTTGATGACGTGAGGAACATTCTGAATCTGCCTCCTCCAGTCTGATTACTCTGAGATTTCCTCCTCGGGAAGTCCAGGAGTCATCTGACTTCAATTATTTCTCTGTAGGGCACTTATCGATGAGATTTGGTGAAGTTTGATGATGCCAGCCATCACTCACTCAAGGCTTTAATGGGACTGTGTAACTCTGTCAGGAGAGTCCCATTAAGAGCGAAGTAATGTCAAATAAAACAGAAGTAATGGACTCTACACTTGAAAACTATCCTCGGAGCTTCAAACAGCTTCTGTAGATTTATAGAGGCCGAGCAAAATGTTCAAAATAATCAGATCTGAGACGAACTTTCACCAGGATTCTGATGAGACCACATACTACTCTAACAACAAGACCTGCAGCACTTATCTCACACCACTTATCTCCGAGATGCTGATGATGTTCACTCTGAACAACAATGTGGTCAACAGACCCATTCAGACTTTAAAGAGAAGCTGTCAGAGTCCATGATAAAAAAGTATAATGATTATAAATGCTAAGCCCCATTTAGGAGGCGTCAATGCCATTGTTGTTGTTATCCAGCGTATCAATCTTGTTGATTGATCATCCCGCTCCGGTGACATCAGTTTTATGGCCTCTGAAATGCGTCCCAGTGTTTTCACAATGCCATCCAATTAGGGTACTCCATTCATCATTGGGCTGGAGAATCATTATTAATTGGGTGGAGAGCTGACTGCCACTCCCCTGCTGAGGAGGGCCGCGGCTTCTGGAGATCAGGCCTTTCAGACGGCCGTAAAAGAAGCTGGGGGGCTGTGAGGGTGCACCGAGCAGGGGGCCGCAGAGAGACACCAACCACACACCTTTGTGTGCTTCTTAGGCTTTTTTTATGACTGGAGATATCTGATCAGTGTGAATTACTAATTGCATAGGAAACCAAAATCAAAGATTCTATCTGTTAAGTTTAAAAAAATATCTATTTCTAGTTTCCCTTTCAATTTGGTTTGCACAGCTCTATTGTATTGCAGTCTGTAAACTTCACTGTTGCTTTTTTGCAAATTCTAAGAGATGCTGCACATCGTACTGCCTTTTTCGTTTTGAGGAGTTTTTTTGCATCTTTTTAAAAATATTTTCTTTATTCTTGCATTTGTTATTTTCCTCTAAACTCACAAATACCGGACTAATTTGCCTGCAGGCCTGCTGTCAAATGCTCAGATCAGAATAACTACAGTTCTCAAATTATAAAGTCCTTATTCTTTGTAACTGTTGTCTCCACTTGTTGTCGTCACCTCCACACAAGACCTGCCTTTCAATTCATCTAATTTGACATGAGAATTAAAATGAAAAAGATACTGGCCACTTTTCTGAGTTTTTTTCAACTTGAGGCGTTCAGGTCACTGTGCAAAGGGTGCAAAAATATGCAGAGCTCAGGAACGCAAAAAGCAGCCTGCAAAGAGCTTAAGTCGCCATAGAAACAATTTAAAAAGAGCAACCCCAGGATCGTGCCACCCAAATTTTCTGACAAACATAGTATCATCTACCACTTCCTTTTGCCAGTTTACTGAAAGAGCTTATGGCACGTGCACTTCCAAGGATGTGATCCCTCACTGGCTTCCCATAAGCAGAAAAAGTTTTTCACACTGAAAAAAAAGAAATATCTGGGATTTCATCTTCTTTATGAATAAATTATTTCAGATTTGGTCGAGCAAATGTTCCTTTTTTTGTAGTTGAACTGCCAGAACATGATTCAGGTCTCTGGTTTCCATCAATCTTTCCACAATTTTTAACCCAATTTCCAGCAAATCAGCAACAGAAAGGTGCATATGAATACATGTTTCTCCGTACTTCTGCTATACAAACATACAGACTGGATTCTTTGAGGTAATTAGCTGGTTGCACTAATTAATTAATCAGATGCCATTAAACCATTGCAGAAGAGGATGACACATCTTAAAACACAGTTATAGATAAATGTATGTTGTGTCAGGCAGCTGTGAATCCCAGAGAATAAAGCTTTTTTGTTTCAGAAGATTTGGTCATTTGAAGACTGTAGCATTGTGACTGTGTTGTACCTTCGTTGCCTGCAGATAAGCCGTCTGGCTTTGTGATGCCCGTGCTCTTTTTCCGTCTGTGCTTCTTGCGGTTGGCGTGTGGCGAAGGAGGAGGCTCCAGTTTAGGACTCGTGGCGCTGCCCACGCTGGAACTCGCAGGATCACTCATCCCATTGGCTGAAAAACACAAACAGGGAAAACAGTTATTATTCATTTTGTTCAATAAATAAGGCAGTTTAGAATTTTTTTTTTTATTGTATCTCAGTTTTATATAGGAAAGTTTAAGTTTGACTCTCACAGCTTCAGCTTGGTATCTACTGTCTTATACTGACTCCACAATCTGCAACCAGCAACATAGAAACACACCGAAGTAAATATGATGCTCTCTCACAAAGTCAAATAGTTTGTATAAACCCAGCAAATCTGACTTCAGATCATTTTTAAAAGAGTTTTGGCTGATTTACCAGAAAGAGAAGCATGTAGAAAAATATGCTGATGATCATTTTCACATTGATGTTTATCCAGTCACAAAAATTCAATCTTGGATTTGAATATTTAATTAAAAAATGATAAAACAATTTTACTTTGTATGGTACAAAAGGTTTCGTTTGTTTCTTCTCGAGGAAAACACGGAACACAGAAACTAAGAAAATGAAGGTTAATTGGGTCATATTTATTGCTATGATAAATCATGACCTGCAGAGCGTCCAAGAGTGTCCAATTTCAGAATGATTTCTCTAAAATCATAATTGCTGCAGTAGAGTGTTGTAGCACTATGTTGGCTCGGCGTGAGGACTTTCTGTGCTTAATAAGGACGGCTGATTAGTCCACTATTAATTGCATTCATTGCACTTAGCTGCAGCTATCGGTCACATATGAAAACTTCAATGTATGACAGCAGAAAAAAACACCTCTGTGTTACAGTGTGAAACGGAGATAGATTTGAAAAATGTGAAACTATTCCTTTAAAAACAAACTCAGCTGGCAGCCTCAATTTAACTTACTCAACTCAGAAAATGTATCATTATGTATCCAATGCATGAATCACTGTGAAATGACACTGAGCAATGAATAATGAATGAAATTATGAGCTTTATTGAAAACTTCATGCAAAGTAGAGACAGACTTGTCACATCCTGGAAGTGTCTCGGCGGCGGCGGCGCCTCAGAAAGTAGCGGCGTGGCTCCGGCTTTAGATAGAGTGAAGGACAGGTACGGGGCTATCAGTGAACAAATGGTTACCTACGTTAGCCCGCGGCAAAGCTCTCTATATGACTGTCTGAGAGTGACAGGGGGCTAAGAGCCGGCTTTGTTTCTTGTAAGTGATTTTATAAATGTGATATTAACCTGTGCTACCGTTGGGCAAAGGGACAGGAGGGATGGGACGAGAGGAGGGGGTTGTCAGCTTGCCATCTTTCTGATTTCCTGACATTTGACATCACTTTCCCTTCTTTCCCCCTCCGGATGCCATTATGAATCTGGGAGCGGGGGCCAGGGGCCTGGGGGAAGCAGTGGAGGGAGGGCCGGTAGATGGGCCCCATATTGCTCTCCTCTTACCACCCTGTGTGGTGCTGGCAGCCTCCTCCATTGTCTCCCATCAAAAGCTCATTGTAGTGTGGCAAACTCCATTCATTTCCCTGTGCACCGTCCCAGCCCCAGGGGTGGAGTGCAGGAGGACAAGGGGCTCAGGGATTATTGCTGTTGTCGTTGCCAGTTGCACATGCTATAATGTGCAGCACTGTGCCATTAGCCAGTGTACAACATTAGGCCTAATTCGGTCATTACCTTTAGGGAGATGGGGCTGTCTTGGAGGAGTAAGATGGGCTCAGCAGGGGATTGAAGATGCTAACGTGGGGGGAGAGTGCAGCTCTCGGCCCGGGGACGCATTGTTTGGAGCATGGGCAAAATATAAGAGGGAAACACCTGAGACACACTTTGTTTTGTCTGTGCTTATCTCAAGATTAAACTTAATGAGACAAACAGGAACTCCATGAATGGAAACTACAGTTATCTTAAACTTATCAGACAATAAGGGCCAATCTATGAATAAGTATTCATATTTGAAGTACTACTTGGAAAATACTAATATTGATTCTCTGCCATCACATTAATAAACATAACATTGGTGCTTGTGCTGGACTACATACATTAAGCTCTCTGGTGTTTTGAATGGCAGCACGCAGCCACACATGTAGCAGCTCCTAGTCGAGGCGTCTGTTTCAATTTCCCTGCTCTCTTACAACAGCCCCCCTGAGACGAGTCATTAGCTGGCTCAGACAGCTGGGGGCACAGGGGTCCTCCATGTGCACCCCCCCCCTCACCCTCTGCTTCCTCCTCCCTCTCCATCCCAGCGTCTGTCCCGCCAGCACAGCTCCGTATGGCGGGTGGAAGACTCGAGCTCCAACCTGCCTCCGACGTGACAGCCAGCATTTGTTTAATGTCGCTTGAGGTTAAAGGGGAGGGCTGCCCCTCAGGGGCCCCAACCGTGTCATAAACACCTCTAATTATCAATTTCTGCCCCTAATGTTGTGGAAAATGACCCTGGCTCTGCTCATCCTGCACCTGAAACATATACAATGCGACGCACCTCCTTTTGTTTGCACCAATCAGGCTTTAAGAAGTGTGTACCATGAAGGTATAGGAGCAGGGAACGGATACAGCACACACCACTAAGCAACAATATCAAAGCACCTGAAACCTAATGGTTTTATATCAGGTAAAGTCTCCTGCCTTTAAGTGGGTTTCAGCTCTAAACTGTGCATGACTGCCAGATAATATTTCTTAAATTGAGAATTATGAAGTTAGAACTGGACTGATTCTGCGAGTGGAGTATTCACTGTGGCATTATTAGCTGGCTGTTAGTGTGTATGAGGGCCATCAGGACCAAACTGCGTAATGAAGCACACTGGGGATCAGGAGTCTCTTTCCCACTCAGCCAAGATCACCTGGGCAGCAGAAAAGGTATCAGCCTAACCTGTGATTACAGCGTATTACACTCCCACCACGGAGATGACAGTTTAAACATGCTCCAGGATGAAGACTGAGGGTGAGACAAAGAGGGGGCCGCTAACAGCTCCCTGCCTTTACCGCTGCACACTGAGAATGAATGAGAATGAAAAAAGGGTGAGAGAGAGCGAGAGAGGCAAAGGGGGGATGAAGAGGAGGAGGGGGGGAGTATAATTTCATTGTTATTCAAGAGGCTCCGGGTGAGGAGCACTATGATTCCGCCAGGCCCCTTGACATGGCAGCCCTGCCTGTCCTCAATCAAAGCCAACGGCTGCAATTAATGGCAAAAATTAGAAACAATCACCGCCTCCCCCTTATTATCCTCAATTAGAGCGTACTAATCAAGGCCTGATCGCGCTCTGCTGCTCTCTCCAAACTAAATGTCAAACTTCATTACGGCCTAGCATAGAAATCAAACGCCCCACATGCTATCACCCTCGCATCGGGAGGCCAAGGTGTAAAACACAGTGCCACAGGAAAAGGCTATCTGTGCATTAAGTGATATGCAAACTTAGCAGAGAAAAAGCACTTATATATAAATTACCACATAGAGTTACATTAGAAAAGTCTTGCAGGTAGGAAGGAAAGAACGCAAACTTTTCCCTGAGTGCTAAAGGTGGGCTACATGGGCAAAAATAATACTGTCGTGACTAATACAGATTTATCAATATGCAGTTTTATATATATGGTAAAGTTTTAAAGTACTGCTCTCCTTATTTGGGCTGCAACCAAGAACTATTATATGCTATTAAATTCTATATTGTCAGAACCCAAAATTGTGTCTTTCCAGTTGCTTATTTTGTCAGACCAACAAACAAAAAAGATGTTTAATTGAATTTAATTTAAATTTTAGGACAAAAAGCAGAACAAACCGTCACCTAGAGAAGCTGGAAGTTGTTCAAAAAATACTGAAATGATTCATTAGCAAAATTGTTGCGATACATTTATTGCTAATTGACTTGTTTAACTAATTGTTTCAGGTCAACTTCCTGCTAAGTATATTTTTGTGTTTTATTACTGATCCTACCAACATATTTAACATGTGAGGATCCTTGAGGATCCCAAGAATAATTAAGGTAAGCGGTTAAAATTAAATTATATATATTAAAAAAGAAGAAAATACACTTCTTCTCAAAATATTATATGTTATATAAGTCATTTGAAAAGAAAAAAATATTGTTTTTATTTACAGAAAAAGTTAGTTGATATGATTTGCATATTAGAATGAAAATATACAGCCTACTTATTTAAAAAAAAATACAGTATTTCTATCCTATAATTTCACTTTGTTGTGAGAACTGTGAACCATGATATCACAGTCTTTGAACAATAGGATGCCATTGAATTAATTATCGAATCATTACCCGCTGAGAGCTCTGATTTACAGTAATATCTCGCCTTTGGAAATGTGACATCACTCACACTTTGACCATGACTTAAGTTACTGTCATCAGCGAGCCCGTCACGTCGCCCCGACGACTGTTTGAGCCTCTGGTTTTAATTCAGGCTCAGAGATTGAGGTGTACGAAGAAGAGCGGGATCTAAACAAGCATCCGGTGCATTAAGAATGGGTGTCTTTATGAATGCAAGCAATAGAAAAATTGGGCCGGGATTTAATCAAAAATCTTCGCTCAATATTCAAGAGACGTTACTACCTCTGCTTCTGCCTTTGCTCAATAGGTTTACAAATGAGGACATTCTTTAAATAATATGGAAATGGTTACCTGGCTAAGATGCATTCATTCTCCGGTGAATCATCAATCTGCTGTTTTTGCATCTCAGAATCACATTTTATGTTAACCTGCAACCTTCACCAAGGATAATGGAGTGATTGGGCTAGGTTCAAGTCAATTCAAATGGCAAAACATGAGCAGCCTTCACTGTGGAACACCCTCTATTGATTATTGAAGGCACATTAGGATGAAAGATAAGAGGGGCGCATTTCAATCAAGTTTATGTTTTCTGATAGTCCAGTCACACTTTAGACTACGCGCTTCTTCTGCAGCTGTAATTCCAATTCTCGAACCGTAAGGAGACATAAAAACAAGATATCTGGAGAAAGTTTTGGAGCTACAGAGATTCAAGTGAACATTACAGGCTTTAAACCGTCTGCACTGACTATGCACTGATTACAGAGACACTCCTTCCCAAGGACGAGCAACATATCTATCATTTGACGCAACGTCTCTACTATTATTTTCAGCTCATTTGCCTCATTCAAGCTCATTTGTGGTTACCTTAAGAGTAGCATGAAAATAATTGAAGAAAACAGAATAAAGGAGCAAAGTGTGGATCTGATTTCGCTGAAGACTGGATGCTGGTTAATGAGCTATGTTAATATTGAGGGCTTTTCAGTTTACCAAACATGAAAATGGGAAATTCTAGGCCTCCTTATTTTCACAACACAACGTTTAGGAAGTCCTATTTGTCCTCTGCAGACCGGCCGCACGTTCACAAACATCCAGTGTGAAGCCGCTTTTTTTTTTCTTTCTCTCCCATATACACGCACCGTGGAAAAAACTCACATACAAACAGCTACAGAAAAAAAATCAGCGAGAACACACACACACACACAAACACTCTTGCGCTCATTTATTTGAGGACCCCACGAATCTAAGTAATTCTGCTTTGGGCATGCTGCTGATGGGAGACGGGGGTAGGGGGTGATGGAAGTGCCTGCGTCCAGGCAGAATTGATCGTTTGGCAGCTCCAAATGAGAGACAGGCTTGTCTGTGGAACCACGAGGGCCGTGCAGTTGGACTCCAGCAGCGCTCGTAAAGTGCGCTCTTTAAACTGCCGGGGCCCCTGGGAGCCCATGGGGAGGGGGGGAGCCGCCGCCGTGCTAATGAGAACTACCAGAGTGCAAACATGCATGGAAATGACTGTTATTCTGTTGATGTGCATTTAAGTGCTTTTTTACTGCCAACCACAAAGAGAGGGAAATAACTGGTGATGAATGGTTCCCCCAAAAAGCATTCATTTTCCTCTTCGGAAGAAACGAGAGGAAAACAGAGGAAGGAGGGGAGGGGGGGGGATAAGAGTAAGATGGAAGGTAAAGACAGGATGGGGGTGTGTGTGTAGACATGCATGGTGAATATATTATCTTACTTCACTCAAGTACAGTGACAAGGTGCGATGTGACAAAGAGGCAGCGAGTGGAGATGGCAGAAAGTTAACCTTCACTGTTCCTCTCCTCTAAACACGCCGCTTCGATCAAAGAGCAGCAGCCAAAAAGGTCACAGCGATCACAGCCCTGATCAGCTAATTATGAAAATGAGGCTTGTTCCACCTGTGTGAGAAGCTCGGGGGAAATGGCGTCCAAATCACACCGTATGTCTGAGTCAGATCCCCTTTTTATAGTGGTGTTTTTTATATTCTTTGTGGTAGTAAAATGTTGATTGCACATTGGACTTTTTACTTACGGGCTCCGCTGCTCGTACTGGTGTTGATGGCTTCATTCCACTGGTCGGCGCTGGACACCGAGAAGGAGCGTTGGTGCATGCCGTCTTTGCTGCCGCTGAACAACGACGCGCCCGTCTGCAGGGATGAGCTGCTGTTGGAGTGAGGAGCACCTGGAAAACAAAAAAGTGACAGACATGAAAACATGAATCCTGCTTTTTTTTGCTCTGTTTCTTTCTAAGAAGTAATAATGATGATTTTGAGTTTCTACAGCACTGCAATGCTGCTGCCACCATATTTGTGCACATCCCTCTGTCAGCTAACCCCCCTCACACACACACACACACGACACCCCTCTCCCTCCGCCTCTGCCTCTAATTAGCCCTTAATTAACAAGATACACTCTGAACGCTAATTATCTCGCCTCATCCCTCTGACTGCCACATCGATCTCCACTGGCGTCAGCAGGCGTTCGCTCCCTAACTTCCAATCAGGCGAGCCGCGGACGCCTGGCTCTCTTTACTAATTCATGGGCTAGGCTGCGCCATGTGGGGTCCTTCCCTCCTGTTCGCGAGCAGTCGCTACAACACATCCCTAACTACTCTGAAAAACTCATCGATACACTTCCAGTCATGTGCGGGGGAATCGCTTTCACTGCTTAGGATTTAAAATGCATCAAACTGAATAAAACTGTCATTCAATGCAGGAATTTCTTCCAAAATTGTGGGATTTTATTCTGAAAAACACATTTAACTGAATTTAGAGTAACAAAAATGCATTTTAAAGTAAAGATGGGTTGTTTATTAATAAAATAAGTCGTCAGAGAAGTTAATCTCTGCAGTATTTTCATCCTAAAAGTTGACACAATAGCTATTTTGCATTCTAAAAACAATGCCGTTTAACGCGGTACGAAGACTTTGAAAGGTTAAAGTTGTTTGGGAAAACAAGCCATATCTCTGATTTTCTCAACAATGCTTTCTCATCTTACAGGTATCACACATCAAGGCCTTTTATTCAATAATTACAAGAGAATATCAGTTTCTGATTGAGGTGACAATAACAGAAAATATAGTGTGTGGGTCGTGTGTAAAGTAAACTAAGCGGCACGGGTGCTTGTTAGGATAATATGTCCTACTCATTATCTAGAGTAATAAGTGTATCAAATTCACATAATCATGTCTAATTAGTATCAGTAATTATCTTGTTGGGCCCAGGAATATTAATCTTCAGGTCCCAGAGGGGAGGGAGCAGAATCGCAGCAAGAATGGGAGAGAGAGCGAGGGAATCATGCTGAGGAGCACTGACTAAATTAGCATGCTGAAATCAGAGCAGAGGAGGAGGAGGAGGAGGAGGAGGAGGAGGGGGGGCAGAGCCGAGGAGCAGGGGTACGCAAAAGAAAACGTGAAACTTTGTTTTAAAAAAGTGACGGATGAATTACACGTAAAAGAAGCTCATGACTTCTATAAAAATCGCTTCTCGTTACTGAATTAAAAAAAAAAAGAAATATTTAAAAATATCATTTATAAATGTGTTATTTTTGACTCCTACTACACAGAGAAATAGTTAATCACCTTGTTGTTTTGAGGTCATTCTTAATTTATTTATTTTTTACAATTAACAGATATCTTTATTTCCAAAGTTTGACTCTGTGCTGCTTTAAAAAAAGAGAAAGCTAAAAAAAAAACTGTTAGATAACTACAAGGCAAGTTACATTGATATTTAAAATTCAACAATCACGTCTAATTGTCAAATTGGATGCTAATGATTAATGAATTATACATGGCTGTATCCATTAGTCCCCAGAGACCACTCCTGCATAAAGGGGAGGATAATGTAATTACAGTGGAGAAATAATCAGCTTGTGGCATTAAAAGAGCACACTGTACTGGCAGCTCCAGCCAGGCCTGACTGCAGCTCGCTCACAGCCTCAGCAGAGGCTCCGCGCTGGACTGACGACTGACACTGTGAGGTCCAAAACGATCAGATTTAATACCGATTGTTGCCAACTATAGTGTCCGTGTTAGTGATTTGACCGTCAAACACAAACACATCAAGCGTGATTTAATTGAAACGCATCAAATGTTTAGAATAATAAAAACCTATGATAAAAAAATCACATTTTAGGGGTAAAGAAGTTAAAATTATACTGCAGAAACATTATAGTGCTGCTTAATAAAAGCTGTCTGACTACAAAACAGAGACATCATGTTGACATTTTCCTAAAATTTGCTTATTTTTAACCTTAATTTGGTCAAATCTAATTGATGTATTTGTAATTAATGTATCATCAATATATTTGCAGTAACAATCCAACAGTAATCAAGATATTTACTGAGAAATTGCGACATGAAAACAGTGGTAGAAAATAAGTAAGTACCAATATTCCACTATAATTCAGAGACTTTTCTATTAAATTTCTTTTAATTTGCAGCTTAAGTTACTTTACGAAATATACGAAAAACAAAAGATATTTTTTTATATATATTATCCTTTTTTATACATCCATGAGTGCAAAATAAAAAAGTAAATAAAACCAAATTCAATTATTTGTTAATCCTTTTAGACATGTATACAATTAAAAACTGACCAAACTGATAAACTTTTGATTTTAAAGCAAAGAGGAAAGTTTGATGTTCAATTAAATTCAAATGTTCTTATTTTCTTGCTCTGCAGCTGCTTTCTTATACAAAACATAGTAAACTCGCTGCACGATTCTTAATAAAAAGATGAAATCTTAAAACTACAAAGCTCCATTATGAGCACTTCTTGCTGACTGTATCGTCATGTGTAGAAAGAGACAGCAGCAGCAGCCGTACACAGCGTTCTGCGGGCTATCGGGGGCCGGGTGTTAAGTAGAGGCGATGGATTAGCGGGGAGCAGCGCTGCCTTGCTTCTCATTTCTCTTTAGGCCGGGCCGTCAGTGGGTTGATGAGCCGTGACGAGGCCTGACCCCTCCGTGGAGTTGTTGCCATTATGTACAAGTAGTGGGATAATGAAGCATTCATGCTAATGTGGGCCGGGCAGCACATCATCTGCGGCTGTGTGTAATCCACCAACATCATCCTGACCAACGCCCAGACATCCCCCTCCACCCCAAACACCCCGACAGGCTGCACACAAGTCACTCAGACGTTCACGCTCATATCTGTGTATTATTTATTGTACTTATACAAACTGTACGCATTAAACCAACCTCACCTTTTTTATTTAACACGTGGTACAACAACACCACCCTAATTTACTCACTTATCCAGATGTCTCGCTTTCTGGACAGAACTTTTATTTATTTATTTATTGACTTGCAGATATTTAAGCTTTAACTTAAGAAAATACTGACACACTTGAGTGTTGCAATGATTTGTGATACTAAAACGATTCTTATATTTTACATGCAGAAATTAGCAGCAGACAGAATGAAAGGTGTCTGATATTACAGGGACTAAAGGACTAAACGCATAAATGCAAATGCAGATCCAACTTTTATGACTGCATGAAAAAGTAAACTTGTGTTGTATTCAGATTTTATGCATGTGGTGGTGTGTTCTTTATACTATGGCAGTTCTTCATATATTGGCTTATTTAACATGTGTTGCGAGTAATTGTGGGTTGGGCTCATTCACTCTTTAAAAGGTTATCTATATAAAAATATCTGAAATTATTTACAACAATATATCATTTTGAAATAATTGATGTTTAGCAAGAAGGGGTTGGAGTAAATAAGTGGACACTTCTTCCATTACGAGCTTTGCTCGTTTGCTGATGTTTTGTTTGATATACGAAATTTGCTCGCTGTTTTTTTATTATTTGGTTTTGTTCTAAATAAATAAATAGATACTTTAAGTGTTGCAATAACTTGATTCGTAATCCCTGTATCACAGTACATATCATAACGTAAACATTCCTGCTGTTATGCCGCACTGTAACTGAAGGCAAAACAAATGGTTTTTAAAAAGATCTTAATAAAAACTAGAACTTAATGGCAACAACTCCCAACCAGGTGTATGTGTTCCCCCCCGGGGAGCTGCTACAGCTGTCAGGGGGGGTGAGGAAAGAGTGAGGAGAAGCTCAACTCATTTTGAAAAAAAGAAATTAAGAAATTAAATTTGGCAACTAAAAATGTGAGGTTAATGCTTAAAGAATCCAGTGGTAGCAGTACAAATTCAAGCATGAAACAAAATATAAAATGTCTTCTTTAGTATAACTCATATTGTGAATAACATGTTTTATATCAGTCCTTTGGGACATGATGGGTCCATAACAAAGAGAACTTGAGCTCATCTAAGGACCTCGACGCATATACAGATATTTCTGAAAACGGATATTTTCCTCTGCATTTTAACTTCTCATCCACATGCAAATGTTTGTTTCGGCCACTTAAACAGAGATTTTTTTAACTGCCTTCTAAGGTGTAGTCTTTGATATAATGAAATATCTAAATTTGTGCATGCTCATTGTTGCCTTGTGTATTAAGCAGAACAACAACAATAGCGTACTTTAATGTGACTCTAAGCAGAAACTCGTCGTCCATCCACAAGAGTCACTTTTTGGTTTCAGCATAGCATTTGGGCTGAAAGATGTTAAATAGTTTAAAAAAACATATGCAAATAAAGAAATGGTTAGCTACTATTAGTTTAATTATTGTTTGAGTCATTAATGCTGCCAAGGGCTATAAGCTTGGGTGGATGCTAGAACGTACTCATCAAACGTTGAGTTGAGTTGGTTAGGTTCAGTCATGAGGAGTGAGACTGTTAAAGACTGTTAGAATCAGCCAATCAGAGGCTGAACGGGGCCGGACATGCTAACTTCACTCAGTGGGTAAAATCTAACATCCACTTCATCTATTGAATCTTCTTCTCTGGTATTTGATGTATAGTTGATGTAGCCTTTATAGCCGCCTACCTACAGAGAGCGTTATACTCATTATTGTGTTCGAGTGTGGATGGAGATATTTTGTAAAATAAATGTTGTTTTTAATCGGGAGAGAAAATATCCAGTTTAAAAAATATCTAGACAAGGCTGAGAGGGTTCATCAGACAATAAAGGTTAGAAACCAACTTTCGTATAACAAGAGGCCGGATCACACCAGCGTTGGAAAACCAGTGTAACGTTTGCGCTGCTGGTCAGTGAGTCTGTGGCTCCTGGTTCTGAACTGCAGACAGATTGCAGCACAGGATGAGAAGGGAAAGAGCTAAACACGTTCCTGAAACCTCCACCTCTTCCACATGCATCTCTCTCCCCCACAGGATTGATTCAAAGTGACTGGGCCCATTAATACTTTCATACAATGTATCTGTCGCCGGTGACACGGCAGGATGCGTGTTAACAGGGAGGATCATATTTAAAATGGTTCCGCTCGGCACCCAGCGAAGGAATTAAACCTGGCCGCTTGGCAAAGTCGTGGGCGCATGCGTTCTCTCATTTACTCTCTGTCTTCTCAGCCTCTCCTCTTCATCTTCCCATCTCCCCCATCCACTCCGCCCCTCCTTCCCTCCGTCGCTATCCCTCTTCTCCCAGTGATTATAAAGGTCTTTAGATCTAAGGAATGAATGAATTACCAAAGGCACAGACAAGGCTTGTGATTTGGACGCCGTGAATGAAAAATTACCCCTTTGTTCCCTTCATCAATTGCACGTCTAATGAAATCAAAATCCCGATCGCATAATCAGAAGAGGGTCCTCCACCCAGAGAGAGACCTGATGTGATTTGTAACCTTTCTTTTCCTAAGTGGAGATTAAGGCAAATCTCCCACACATTGTTCCCTGATGCACAAACGGATGGCAACTGGAAATCTTGGGAATTTGTCATTGACGAGTCTTTTTCCAACAACAAAGACAATTTACCAGTTGGTGCTGTTTTACCAAAATCTGTTTTCCGAGGCCCTTTGTCCGCCTCGATGACTCTCCTCAACTCGGCGCTCAAGGTTAACAGTTTTTGGGATGGATCGTCCTCCGCTCTGTAAACTCCTACATCTTCCTGCTTTTGACTGATTAACCCGTTGACGGTGGCAGCACCTTGGCCACGTTCACCAGTAACCTGCCTGGACGGAGCTAATAGTCCCTGCTGACCCGTCCTTGGCACTCGCAGCCAGTTAGCTTTAGCCTGAGCGATGGAAACGCTGTGCCCATTTCACAGCTGAGGAAGGACCCCGCCTCCCTCCGGGGATCACTTTGCTAATTAGTATTAATTACTCTTAATCCTAACCCCTAAATCCAATCACTGGCTTCCCCTCTATAAGCCTGCCAGACTCTCTGCAGCCCCTGGTGGCTCCGAGCTCTATTTTTAAACTTGAAAGGTGGAGAAACCCTGGCACGATGCTCAGGACCAAATGGTTTTTGTTGCTGTGACCCCACTAACAGAGGATGAAACTAGGTCAGTGTCATAGCAATATTATAGCCCAGTATAAACAAACCCTTATTCCTGGTCATATTTCCTTCAATATGAGCATTATCTTTAAACACAATTTTCAATTCCCTGTCTAGAAATTTAGAGAATTAATAGATTTCTCATAGGTGCTCATTAAGTAATCACTGTGTATACTGTGAGGCAGCTAATTTGCATGAATGAAACATACGGAAAGCAGATAATTAACCTGTTGGGACCCATTTTTATGATTAATCACAAACGGAGGACGTGGGAAATGAGTACAGTAATAAAAGACTCATTGAATGACCATTATATATAATACCTGTGATTTGTTTACTCTAAAGTGTAGTATGTGAAACATAATAGATCCCTCTTTACCTTGCATGACCATCCTTTCAATTATCAACTTAAGTGAATATCATTATGATGATGATAACAGTACGTCATCGGTGTCTGCAGATAAAGTGGTTTGGACCACAATAATATGCCTTAAGTTAAAGCTATAACAGTATCTGAATGTATCGATCATATTACAGATTATCACTCATTAAAATGTGTCAGAAAGCGTGAAACAATTTTCTTAATTGGACATTCATTATTATCTTAAAGGGACAGTTCGCCCCCAAAATCAAAAATACATATTTCCTGTTATCTGCTTAGATGTCACTCAAATATAATGGCACTAGATGGCACTTTGCTTGTAGATGGATACTTTATTTATGCTGCAGGAAATTCTGGTAACCAACAGCACAAAAAAAATACAAAAGCGCCAAAAAGTCATTGTTTCAAGTTTGCAGTTTTCATTTAGGAACTTTACTTGAAAGAAAATAGTTCCTAAATAAAACTGCTCACAACAACGTCTGTGGAGTATATTAAGTAAGAGGGTCATGAACTCAGGAAAGAGACATTATTGTTGAGTTTTTCGAAAAACAGACAGGCATCTCTACGGCCAACTACTCACAACAAAACCATTTAAATTAGCACTAGTTAACAGGAAAATATGTTTTTTTGGGGGGATTTTGGGTTGAACTGTGGCTTTAAATTTGATGGTATTTGGTATTAGACTTCCCACTGAGGGCAGGGAGTGGTACCGTACCTGTGTTTCCGATGCCCAGCTGCAGGGTGCTGCGGTCCTTGGTCAGCCCGTTGGTTTTGGGACTGGCCGTGGGGGCGACGGTGGCGACCGCTCTTGGTGGTCGCTTCCCAGGAACCTTGACTGTCGTCCTCAGCAGGTCTATCTCTTTCCCATGCACATTCTGCATGTAGTCCTGTAAAAGGGGGGAAAAAGAAACATGACAGTTGTTTTACTCACGTAGGAATTCAAATATCACCATACATTTCCCCCAATTCAGGGGCCTGATTACACACAGCAGACCAACAAGAATCCAGGAATTACGGAAGAAAAACAAATTAAAAGACTATTCAATTTCCATCCCCATTAGTCACAGCCCATCTTAGACCTTCCAGAAAGGGCGTGTGATAGTGGAAAAATGATTGTAAAGCCATTATACATCACCTGTGCCCACGCCGTCTCTCCAAATAGCGAGATGTTAGGCTTAATGAATGCAAACAGTCTCATTCTCTTTCAATTTGGGCATTTGATTTGGTTTAAAGCGACTACTGCCCAAATGTGGGAAGCCAAGGTGAAAATCATTGGGCTCAGCAGAAAAAAAGACCCAGATAGAGGCGAGCTCGGCCTTTGCCGTCCCCCCACCGGCTCCTCTGCTTTATTACCGTGTCATAAAGCACTCATTTCTTTCCCAAGCCTCCTCGCTAATTACCCAGTGAGCGCTCTCATTTCATTTTATTGCTGGAATTAACAGCCAGATCGAAGCGTGCAAAGCTATTAAGATGTGTGATTAAGCCACATTCAATTAGTTTCTACAAACAATTTAATTGATGTAGCAGATAGAATTAACAGAAGGTGATTGTGTGGATGGCTTGGCTGACTGCGAAATTAAAGGTTCCCCTCTTCCACTCTCAGTCTGCCTCCCTCCCTCTTTCTTCCTCCCTCTCTCCTTTCCTCAATCTCTCTCTTCCCCTTTCTTACTCCTTCTCTGCTCCACTGCTCAAAATGAGCTCGAGCTGTTACCGCGCTAATGTAACTGTCTCCCTTATTTCACCTCCCTCCGTAAGTCAACAGATTCATAGATTCATAGATTGCCCTGATGACCTGTAATAGCTGTAATGATCAAGAGATAGCCTGCTCAGTCAATTACATACATCACTGTAGCACAGCTCCGCTCTACTAATAACTGCTTGTAAATTAAACCGCTAACACACTGTCAGTGCAACAAGGCCACACACAAGGTTCACGTCTAAGTGTTGGGCTTGTGTTCAAAGTTTGAGCTGTCTCATTAGACACAATATGTTGCTAACATCTTTCATTTTACCTCACCAAATGATCCAAACATCTTAAAGGGTTGGTTTGGATCTTTTAACGTGAGGCTGTATAACATACCTATGTATAGTAAGTGTATAATCTACAGTAAATGCTGGTTGGCACACCCCCAGTTTGGAGAAGCAGGCAGGAGAACCAACATGGAAGCTGCAGCGAAATATATTTTAGCAACCTAAAAAATCTAAAACAGCTTAAGTGTAAGCTACATTTATCATATATTCATGCTCTCTTCAAAGCCACCAGACTTCATTGACAAAAACTCTAATTTCACCTCACAGGACATGTTTGTTGATGATCTACTTCTGCCTCAAAAGGACAGTTTGTTTGTGTTATTGTGTGACTTTTTAAGTGTTTTTAAGAGTTAATTCGGATTCACAAAAGTCACTAAATAACACAAACAAACTCATGTTAGATGCAGCCGTAGACAAGCGACTCCTGTGCTCTGTGAAGTAAAAATACTGTTTTTGTCAATGGAGTCTGGTGGCTTTTAAGAGAGCATGCATAGAAATAATGACGTCATTTGAAAAGGGTTTCCTGAGGTCAATGTAAAGTGATTTTTTTTTAGCTAGCTAACACATGTTTTGCTGCCCCCATTCACAGCGGGGCGTGCTGACTGTCATCTACTGTAGATCACACACTGACTATGGATAAGTCCAACATATAACCCTATAAAAAAACTGAGCTATCCCATTAAACACAGGGCTGGGAGACTCAGACAGTGATGGGAGGAATTGGAGGGATTTCGGGCATTTCTGCGTGTGGCACCGGGCTCCTGAGCTGTCTGCTGCCAGCCAGCCGAGTGTTTAAGAGGTATTAGCGGCCCAGCAGGATTCTGACAAAGATGGATGTGGGAGGCTGGTCAGGCTCTGCTGCCATGCGGTGAGAACCATTATAAATACAAGCCAGCGTGGAGTCTGCGCGCGGCGGGCACGCAGAAGCACAGCCATGTCTCCATTAGACGGCACCGGGGATGGGCACCACAGGGGGGACAGGGATGACCACTAGGACACCCTGTTTCTTAATACTACGCTTAAAGTCACAGAGTCAGCTAATATAGCCGTTATATACGGCGGTGAGTCTCATGAGCCTATATGCCTGTAATCCAGCTCACTGCAGCAGCGGTGGTAAATGTAATCCCATCAAGAGAGTCGTGCTCAGCGGTAGAAAAAGTCCGACATTAAAACCTCCAGCAGCACCCTCGAGTACAAACAGTAGTGTAACAAACACATAAAGCCGATTGGAAAAGAAATGGGGAGAGAAGAAGGGAGGGGGGTTCAGACTCACATGTAAACTGGGGTGGTAAGTAAGGACGCCATTATCACACAGTGTGACATATTTCTTTTTCCACTCCTTGTTGAGGGATTTGCCACTTCGCTTCAGAAGGATTCCCTGTAAGAGACAAGGCACCACGGTGAGCATATGCTCCTCTCAGAGCAGCATGGTGGATCATATCAGCCATTATGGATGTTAAATACCATAAAACAGCATTATTATTGTTATTACAGATCATGGCAGTAACATTTTCTTTGTGGCACGTCGTAAAGCAAACAAACATCATTTTAAGTGACAATTACGAAACAGTAAGAAAGTGATTCTACATTTTAAAAAAAGAAAACATAATAATATGTAATTAAATCCCCTTAAACTTCCATTCTTTATTATAATTTGCTGGCTGTCACATTTAAAGACATGTTAGTTTTTCTATTGTGATCATTTGGACCTCTAAAGTTGGCCAAGTTCCTCTGGCACAGAGATTCATTCAGAGAAAGAAAGAGAGACAATCCAATTTGCCAGACCTCCTCCCTGCATTCATACACATAACATGCTGAACTCTGGAAGACCTCTCAATCCTGGGATTAGGGAGTGTGATCTCCCCTCTTCAAAGCCCACTCGGCTCTTATTCTATTCTACTTTATCTTCTGGGGCCTTTTAGGGCATCAGATGGTTTCCTTATCTGCTGAGTAAATCCACTGGTAAACAATGCAGTTCCTCTGCTGGAGGTGGCCAAACGCTGCTGAGTGCAAGGGCCAGGAGGCTCTCCGGGGTTAAATAGTGAGGAGGGGCACGCTTAATTAGGGGATTAAGCCGGGGCAATGTTTGTGCTTTTACAGCCAGGACCTGTGTGTGTGTGTGTGAGCTGAAAAGGGGGGAGTATTTTGCTAGCCAGGCCCATCCTGCAGGCTTTAATCCTGATTAACACATCAGGAAGAGCTGACCCTCGGTGACCCGGGCACCAGGCTGTTTGCCGACAATCATCCTAATCCGAACCCCGATTCATCCGAGGGGGGCAGAGCTGACTGTAGCCGGCAAGCTGGGACTCAAGAGTTTGTTCTTCTGGATATTTTATCAACGGGGTTTTTACAAAGATGCTTAATTTTAACACAATAAGCTTGAGTCTGAATAACTGTAAAATAACTTTATCAACAGGTGTTTTAACCTGCTCAGTAATTATTGATTCAATAATCAGAAATCATACAATTAAATTTAATATGAATATCTTGCAAACATACACTAACCATTGTGGGTCAAAATGAAGACTGTAAACAATACTTTTCACAAATGCATTTATGGAAACAATTTAGTGTTGATTTGTGGTTTAGGCACCTTGAAAGTGCTTGAGAAAGTGCTTGACTTTTACTCATAAAAAGTTATTAACAAGACTTAAATAAGGCAAAAATATTTTCTTTAAACCCACAGAACCAACTTTAATCTGTGGGGAGGTTTGTTTTTAATATTATCATATATTTACTTTTTAAGACTTACATATGATTTTTTAATCTCTTTTGATTTCTGCATCATTTATCTTTTTACGCTGAACCATTTCATTTCTGCTTGTGTCATTTTTGAGATTAGTTTAATTTATTTTATTTCATATATATAATAATATATAAAATAGTACATATAATATTTAATATAATATATATTCTACTGAACAGTTAGTAAAACAACTTGTTGGGCATTTCAATTAAATACAAATAAAGATTATCTTGCCCTTTTGGTTAGAAAGCGGAATTATAAAAGGGAAACAATAAAAATATTTGTCTCATATGATCATACATTTTGTTTAATAAGTAAAAAAATACATCTAAATTACATATGAGTGTAATTTTCAGATGATTTTTCAGGAAGAAACACTCTCTTACACTGTCCTTCAATCGATAACTTGCTGACTGCCCAGACTCTTCTCAATTTAGTCAATAAAAGGACTGTAAACACTTTTTAAATGACTCTCTAATCATACGAAGTAAATGATCCGGTCACAGGGCCTCTGGCGACTTTATATTGCATGTTTTACAAGCAAATATGTTGCTCATCTCGTGGCCTTACTGAAGCATACATAAATCTATACACGCAATCAGTGCGGAGCTTCGTATATTTATCAGAGCTGTGAAGCAGATCGATAACGATGCTAAGACAATAATGTGAGAATCTCTACACGTGCAGACTAATTCTTCTCTTGTTTCTATCTGTGCTGTGGTGTTTGTTTCATGTCGCTTCCAGTAACTGGAAACAAATGATTTGAGATCATTTCTCATGATTGTTTAATGTGACACATTCGGATTTTGCTCTTTATGTGATAGTTTGGCGTCACATGTGTGGATCCCTGTGCTTCCCCACAGCATAACACACACACACACAAAGAGATGTTCAGCCTGTGCGACATAAGGAAACAGGCTGATCGTCAGACGAGCTCTCTGTGGCCACACAATTGTCATATCTCCACAGAGGAGATAGTGTCTCTCTCTTCTTTTGTCAGACGAGCAGGAGAAAAGCTGCATCCTGCCACTGTGGCTGACTGATAGGTCGGCCCTTTGTGACAGGGGGGGTGTGTGTGTGTGTTGAGTTGTGTGTG
>CAFUXE010003104.1:732120-748940 GCA_903364295.1 Serranus cabrilla | reverse complement strand
TCTTTTTTTTTCTTTGTTAGTTTTGGTTATGTTTTGTTTCATACGTGGAGATCCAGTAACAAGTCAAGAAGGGACTAAAAACATGAAATGGGAAATGGCCGACATTGATACATGGATTCAAATGAGTATGAATGAATGAGTGGGATGGATTTAAGTATAAAAAATGTCGTAGTATTCATCTAAATTCCTAAACAGTGTGCTTTTCAACACAAAAAGGGACAGACAGCCTGATAACGTCAGGAAAACCACAGACAGATTACAAAACAGATTGTTTAGAGTTATTGACCATGGAAGCACTAGGAAAGAATAATGTGTGCTGTGCTGACACCTAGTGGCCGAGGACAGTTATGGTAAAAACTGGCTTGAAATGACTGTGGTTGGTGAAATTGATTTGTGAGGGCGGTGAAAAGACAGTGATAAGTTCTTCTGTAGTAAAGCTTTGAGTTTCATTAACCTACTTAATAAAAAAAGGCCAAACCAATACGATATTAAAAGGGGCTTTTCTAATAAACTATGATCTTTTTTTTTGAGTCAGATCAAACTTTGGGCCAAATATCTGGACCCAACGTAACTATTTTTACTCTCCAACACTGTTAACTCCATAAACTGCACAATGCAAAGGAATGTCAAGAGTCCCAATGCCAGTGCCACAAATAAGAAGCATTATTTTATATCTGATTACAAATGGACAAGATTTATTACTTGCAGCAATTTCCTCCTCTGCAATATTAGAACAAAATACCTTGAATGTGATGCTTAAAGCGAGTCTGTCAAAGCTTGTCTACTGATGACATTAAGGCATATTTTCTTTCACTGAATACTTCTCTTGAAACTCCCAAAATGAACATAAAGTGATCTACTTACAAGCTAGAAAACACGACAGGCTTTCTGAATGGCCGCCTGTCGGCGAGTGGCTGGACTTTTTTGTAACACAGATGTCGATTTATTTTTAAAACGGACAAAGCTAGGAAAGGGACATCCTCGATATCGTCGTGGTGATGAAATATTTTCTCTTTCTGTCGTTTTGTAAAATGGCAAAAAAGGTTGGCACTGCGAGTCTTCCTCTCCTGAGCCCATCGCACTCTTCAAGTGTCACTGAAGAAATGTCGACATCGCCCCGTTAACTTTCTTCCTCCTCCTTCTCCTCCGCTTCCTCCTCCTCTCCTCCCTCACCCTCCCTCCTCCCACCCTCGGCTCGCTGCTCCTCAGAAGGTCATGAGCTGAAACTCCCGCTCGGCTTGCCACTCCGGCACCCACACTGGGTAGGTGGCGTGCTTCGGCATCTCCATGACGCGGACGGGGAGAGGCTCATTTCTCTGGTGGACATGGTTAGTCACTACCTAGCAGGGGGGGAAGGGAGACAACAAGGGGAGCTAGCACACAGCCTGTACTGCTCAGAGGCCACAAAGCCTGCGGCTCCCACAGCAGCTGGGGTAACAGGGTGAAGGCGGTAGGAGAAATAGAGGAAGGGGGGAGGATAGATAGGGAGGATAGAAAGAGATGAGGGAGAGAAGGAGGCAGGAAGTAGGAGACAGGGGAGACAGAAGAAAGAGGTGAGAAGGAAGAAGACAGGTGGAGGAGAAGGGACGTCTTAGAGGTGAGGGAGGGAAAGAAGTCATCTCACACAGCCTTTTCTCTGTCTCATAAATCTCACAAAGTTCTGGAGAGAAAAAAAAAACTAGAAAACTTTGGAAAAAAGTGAGATACCTTTGGAAAAGCTGACTCGGGCATTCTCACAAACACTTTTTAGAGGTACAAACAAGCTCTCCAGAGAATTATTAGATTGATTTTTTTTAAGAAAAACACCAGTTTTTTGGTATAAAAAAAGAAGAAAAAAAAACGTTCTGCAGACCCCTGTGAGTTGAAGATGCAGAGGTCTGGCTGCGTGAGATTAGGAAAGGCTTAGCAGCAAAGAAGAAGGCTGGTGTAGGAGGGACGAGAGAGGAGGAGAGAGGGGAGCAGGCTGGGTAGAAGAAGAGGGCTACAAGTAAAAGACAGGCTTAGGACAGCTAAGGAAATTAGAGTGGTTAGTGCACACATATGCTATTGGTTAGAGCAAAGGGCAAATACGACAGGACATGGGGTAAAGAGCAGGCAGACAGGGGTCGGGACTCTGGTGTGACAGTGAATCTTGGTGGTCGAGATCGGATTTGGGCCAGAGAAGAAGTAAGTGGGGGGGGGGAGGACTTATTTAGACTCAGCGAGGTGGTTAGTGGCTGGGTGAGCGTTTCTGTCTGGAGCTGGGGCGTTGGAGGGTGGGGGGCATGCGTTATTAGCAGCGTGTAAACAGGGCATTGGCTGGCTCGGACTTTTAGTTTAGCTTCGGGCAGGAGAAGTGGCATTGGCGGTTTGTTGCTGCCGTCTCTGCCCAAAAGGGAAGTCACTGCAAAGAAAGAATCTAGTAGAAATAAGAGGGGTAGGGGGAGGGAGGTCAAAGATTTAGACAGTGCAGAGGGCCTAGTTTGTTATGGGTGTGATGAGAAACTTAATCCATGCGCACTTACTACATCCAATTAGAAAAGAAACAAGGACATGAAAGGAGTTGACGTTTTTTTCTTTTTTTTCCACAGTGCTTATCTTTGATATTTGCTTTGAAAGAAGGGTTTATTCTTTTGGAGCATCTCGGGGATCTAATATAATTCCTATTTCTCCTTTGCCCATTGTGCTGTGTGAACAAGACGCTTTCTTTGCCTGCAGCGGAGGCAGGAGAGGTGGCTTGGATGCATTTTCGAGCTACCTGTCTCCCTCTGGTGGACAAAGTGTGCTTGGCAACATGCCTTCTAGTAGTGTGAGTGGGTGTTGCTTTGCATCAGCTGTCGCATACTTACTGTGAAAATGTTGGAGCGGCGCTTTGACTGCTTGCGGATGGGCGTGGGCGTGTTGGAGGCAGCGATGGTCTCAATGCGCATCTCCCGCTGACTTATGCTGGGGGTGGAGGGAACGGAGGAGGAGTAGTCGCTGAATGCACCCCCACCATTGGCCGCCTGGGGAGCGAGAGAGATTAAGAGGAACAGACAGAATAAGAGGAAGGGAAGAAGGGAGAGATGGAGAGATTGAAAGTCTTTATAATGAGGGACTTTCTATTTATTCCCCCACACTGATAAAAGAATTGCATAAACAAAGTGGAGAGACTTCTTTAAATAATGCTCTCACATTAAAATAACATCCTCACGGAGTAAAAGAGTCTTACCTGGTTAATGTGAACAGAGGGGATGGATGCAGCGGGGACTGATGAGTGGCTGGGAGAGTTAGGGAGAGATTTGCATGGACCAATAGAGAGCTGCTGCTTTTTCCTCATGGCCACAACCTTCTGGGCAACTGGAGAAGAAGAGTGGCGAAGACACAGTAACAGATTGGTCATTAATCCTGTCAGAGTCTTCCTGATATAAATACTTCAGAGAGTCTTGAGGGACTCGTTAATGAAGCGATGAGAACATAGAAACTAGACGTTTGCCTCTGTAGGCTGAGAGTTACATTGCTCCTTTCTGAGGCGAGCAGACGTGAGTGTAACAGCTTGTATCAGCTACTTAATCAAATAATAAGCATCTTCATCGAACAGACAGAAGGATGGTTGACCTGTGGCGACAACACGCCAACAAGGTGCTCGAATGCTTTGTTAGCCACTGGTTGAAAAACTCAACATCCAGTTTGGCTCTTGAGAATCTCACATATATAATAGTTAGGAAGAAAACTTCTCAGTTCAGAGGTGGAAGAAGTATTCAGATCCCTTACTTAAGTAAAAGTCCTGCATTCAAAAGTACAAAAGTATCAGCATGAAAATGTACCCAAAGTATCAAAAGTAAAAGTACTCCAAAAATATTATTGGATTATTATTACTGATGTGTTTATGTGAGGAGAATTTTACTGTTGTGAATTCAGGGCTGATTTTACCTTCTTAATATACTGTCATGTGGTTTAATTTATACAAAAAAATACATTATAATCTTAAATAGATTTTGACCTGAAAGTAACTAAATGTATTGGAGTAAAAAGTACAACATTTGCCTCTAAAATGTAGTGGAATAAAGTGACTTACATGGAAATACTTAAGTAAAGTATAATTTCCTTTAAATCTTACTTCAGTACAGCACTTCAGTAAATGTATTTAATTACATTCCACCACTGTCTCGGTTTTACAACATATGGGAAATGGTTTTGGAAAAAAATTGAAAACAAAATGGTGCATAAAGGTGTGAATATACGGTGAAAATTACTTATCCACTGTGAGGATTGTGTTATCGTGTGCTGTACTCTGCTCTTTGATTATGACTGTATTCTTATTTATGACTTTATGATTGCATGCTGTCCATATTTCTCCGGGGAAATGAAGACGTGGAGCTGGATGTGTGTGTGTTGTTTGACTCTTAAAGAGGGACCGTGTTCAGAATACAAATCAATACAAAGTATGACATCGAATCCAGCATTTACTGCATTCCAGCTGCACAGTATGTGGATTATTTGTATGGGAAAAACACTGGATATGTACTAAATAAGCAATAAGATATAAGCTTACTGGACAAACTGCCCCATAATGCAATGCTTCTCAGACTGTGCAACAGCAGAGATTTTGAGCCAGGCTTAAAGCTGTTAACATGTAATATATGTAGTGTTTGGGCATGTTAATAAAGGCTTCAAACAGTGCGTTAAACAGACAAAGAACACTATTTTTCCCTTGTTTCTTTAAAAACAGAACACAATCACCATATTAATCAAATAAAGCTCAACAAAGTAAGCAAAGCTAATTCCAGCCAGACGTAGAAGCATATGAGCACATTATCACAAACACCTCGGGCCATTTGTTTTCAAGCCAGGTAATAAGCAACATACTGCAAGGTGGCTCCTACGTATCTCCTCGGGGAGAAAAGGTACCTCTAGTTCCAAGAAAAGTAATCATATGAAATGATGCTTGCAATTTTTTTCTGTCTTTCACTGAGCTCCACAGAGTGATGTTCGCCAAATGAGACTATTGTCACCATCTGAACAACCTGATTTGCCATGCAATTGGTGCAACCTGTCATTTAATTCACGGCACACTCGAGTGAGGGACTGGGTGGAGCGAGAGGGAGGCTGCGTGACGTGAATTAGCACTGAGGGAAAGAGAGATGATTTGAAGTTGCACTGACAGCTGGGACCATAACGCCCGGCTGCCTGCTGCAGCATGGCAAGTACAGAAAGAAGGCAAGAGTGATACAGAGAGACATCTCCCGACAGCCAGCACTCCTTCATCTCTTTTAATTATTTCAAATTGGGCTTCAGGAAGCAATTACGGCTGGGAGGGAAGACAACGTGCCTGTGCATCAAGTGAATGACATGCAAAGTGAACGTTGTGTTACATATTCAGATGTTTTGTGGAGGGATGACAGGCTTTCAAAAGGAGCTGCAGCCTTTGGGGATAATGTGCCGCTGAGTCGAAGCCGCCGAGTTTCCAAACGACAGTTTCATGACTTCAATTATGGATTCAGGGAAAACTCAGAGTTTCCACGTACTCTTAATAGACATTAAGAGGTTATTTCACTGTTCATACACTACCGAATGTTAGCCGGTCTCTAGCTAAGAGCTCCACATTTGTATGCAATCCTTCATCATAATTTTAGCTTCTGTGATTAATAATTGTAGTGTTTGACAATTGGATTAATTGGATTTAAAGTGACTGCTGTGTTATAATATATTGAGGTGAGTCTGTTAATGTTCATCTACTGTTAACAAAGTATCCTGTCAATCACAGCTCTCCAGCACGCAGCATAAAGAATATTAATGTGTGCTCCACTCCGTGTGATTCAAGCATGTGCAGGCATTTATATATGTCACCAGCAATAACACTTCACAAGTACTTCACAATTAGCAAGAAGTGAAGAAAAAGAATACATTTCTAATGAGGTAATTGTAACACAAATTCCTCTGATGTTTAACAGAATGACGAACAGGTTTCAGGGAGACATTTGGTCCCATTCAGGGTAAAATGAGCAATAACGCAGCATACGCTTTAGGGTTTGACTGTTTTTACTATTATTTTGTCACTCTATATTAACAAGGAGGCACCTTCATGCAACACGAGTTAATTCTTTATAGAGTTGTTGTGTGGTGCTGTGCTTTCTCTCCATTAGCTTGTACCTTAGCACTGGTTATGCTAACATAAACAAACAGATTAATTCAATTTTGGCTCCAATAAAAAAACGTATTAAAAACAAACAATGAGTGAAGTCACGGTGGTCACTTCTTTTATACCGTCTATAGTTGCAACCAACAAATACAAGAAATATTTATATGGATTAATCTGCAGATTATTTTTTTTCCATAAAATGGTAAGCATTTTATCTATAAATGTCAGCGATTTCCCAAAACCAAAATCAGCGAATTTTTGGTTCTGTTGTTTTACAAACTGCCTGAATGATTTATTGTAAATATAGTTCCAGATATATCTTTTCATCAATCAACTATTTGTTTCAGCTCAAGTGAAAACAACAGTTCAGGAGTTATAGAATATGTTTTATGTGCCAGTAGAGGCTAAACTAATGTGCTGAACTCTAATCCATCATCACGTCCAAGCTACAATTTAAACTTCCTGTCTACTCGGCATCACTCTCACCGTCCTGGAAGACTCTCTCCACGTTCAGGCCGTAGGTGGAGCAGGTCTCGTAATACGTGCAGCGCTTCAGGTCGTTTGACAACTTTCTGGCCCGCGAGTCGTCGATCACTCTGGGGTTGGCAGCACTGATTGCATCTAAAAAAACAGGGTAAGAAAACATATTACTCACACATTCAGCTTAAATTATACAGCTGGTGATATTCTGCATTGTTACTAAAGACAAATGTCACAAAAAAGATACAAATATCTCCTTTAATTTGTGGGATTTGTTCATAATGATGACATTTTGTGTGTAAAGACATTGCTTCCTGTACAAAGTGTGTAGTTGGATTATGGAGGAAGCAATATCTTGACAAAACATATATATATATATATCAGAAGTAGGGCAGACACCTTGTGTTCCAACGAGGACCATGGGGACCTCAGCTGTGTTCCTGTAGCTGGAAAGGCGCAAGAAGTAATTGTAGACTGTCTGGAAGCTGATCTCATCCTCCAGGCTAAAGACGAAAACCACCGCGTCCACCCAGGCAGCAAACTGAGGACAGAGCAGAGGTGACATGTTGAAGTGCTGTGAAATATAAACGGCTTCATTCTGGCAAAAGAACCTTCACACAACAGACTTTACTGTTACTTTACGTGGATGTTCGACTGTGCAGAAGGAAGTTTTCACATTCATCTGTTTGTGCACAAAGTTTGTTTTACTTGCAATTTTTTAATTGCATTTTCAATAGTTTTGCTCTCAAGTGAATTTTTAACTGCAGTGTGGAAAGTTTTGCTCTCAAACATTTGTGTTCATAATAAAGACACAAAAGTGCCCCACGGTTGCCGAGCTGTCACTCCCATCAACACGAGCCAATAGAGACGTGTTACATCTATCTGAGCAGGTTTCGCCCATGAGACTTCAGCAAGCACAACAGTTTTAACCCCAATTGTAATTTTTTAATTACAAATTTTTTTTTACTTGTTATAAGACATTTTTTTGATTGGAAAGAAAAGACACAAAAGTAACTACGACTCTGGAAGAAAATCATGATCTCATGTGCAACATATTATAATCTTTAGATATAATGAAACTTTTTAAATACCTTCTTTAAAACTATATGATCTGCGTTTTACATTTGATGGTACTGGAGGTACTATAGCTACTAAAAACAGATCTACAGTCATAGACATATCTGTATCCATCCTTATTATGTTTCACTGGTATTTCTTCTTTTTTTTTTTTTTTTTACAAAATATTTAATGCAGGAAACAATGTTTTGAATGATTTGGAAATGGTGTTATTTATGTTATTTTATTTTTGATTTAAATGTCAGCAAGTGACAAGCTGAACACACAATACTTGTTTATTTAGATATCTATGTTATTTTATTAATTCTTTAGTATTTATCAGTTTTCATTTCTATAATTGGTTCATATAATGTATAATAATGTATATATATATTTTTTTTAAATAAATCATTTGTTCTATTCATCTGTTTTCATGCCACCTAATAAACTCAACACATCAGCTGTCATATCGGTAATCACTACATTTTTCCATTTTAAAACTGGTATTGGTCTCAAGAATCCCATGTACCAGCAAAACTTTTGAAATATCAAATTATAATATTCATAGAGCCGACATGGAGTGGTTTCTGTCCTTTGACTGAAGTTCACACATACAGACAGTAGAGGGCAGTGTAGCAACAGCCACAGTAACCTGAGCGTCTTGTTTTCAGGGGAAGAGCCAGTATTAGGTAACATGAAAGTGAATGATTAAACCCTACTACTGTATCCTTATCTATTTTCTGTATTCCCACTGCTATCATAATCTGGGAGACTTTGTATTTGCCGCGTCATATACATTCACAATCCCAGCGTAGTTTATGATCAAACGGGGGAGAGAGGTTTCCCTTGAGCGGAGGAAATCAATCCTAATCACCATTCATTGTAAGAAGAGAGGCAACAGAACCCAGAGAAGAGCTTGCAGTGACAATCAGGTGATAACTGTTCTCCTGTACTGCCCTCTTCTCCATTCAGCGTTCACACCTCGCCCAGACCCCCATAGGGAATGAATGGCAAATCAAGCCACAACTCTGCTCAGCCTCGTGTGAGCGTGAACATAATGGAGGCCTTTAATTACGGCACTAATTACACAGGCAGCTGACAACTGAACCAAAGTCATTTCTATTCCCTCGTCTCACCGAGCGTAATGAAAACGTAAATCTGGACTCTGCCAGGCCAGGTATCAGTAGCTGCTGATGGAAACTCGTAAATCCACACCGAGCCTCCGCGTGACCACAAACGTTGCATCTTTCGAGTGACGCCGCAAGCAAATCAGGATTGTTACACATTTTACTAAATCAGCTTACCTCATTTCCCTTATTGAATCTATTTAGGTTTCATTTAGAGATGATAACATAAAAAAAACAATCAATACATTGTTATACTCAGGTTTCGCCACATAAATGTGTTGAATATTACTTTCCGCTAATAAGAAAAGAGGGAAAAGGGAAAAGATTGGCAAGGTAGTTTGTTTTATTGTTGCTGGTGGTGACTAGTATTTAAAGGGTGGAGGTCGAACCGTCTTTGCTGCTTAGGAAGATTACCAACGGAGTGAAATGACCAAAAGCAGACTTGATAAGAGCTCTTCGATTTCTCCAAAATTGCTCAAGAAAAGTCCTTCAGTGCTTCCTTTCTTATCTGCTTTAGCGTAGATACGCTGCACCATCCTCTATGAAGGGAAAGGAGATAATGCATCCCACAATTCCTCACGGCTGTGACCTTTTAAGGTGACGCACCGTTTCCCTGCTCACCAAAACACAAGTGATAAGTGCAGAAGTATATTTGTAGGCCAACATGTTATTATTATCTAGCATAAATTTAAGAAAGCCTTTCATAGAATTCCAAGTAATGTGAAAACCATCAGTTTTACTTCTGTGTGAGGCAGCCTTTGTTGTTGTTTTTTTATTTCAATTCCAATCTTGTTAATGAAGTCGGGGTAAACAATTTGGAAAAAAAAGTTTGTCAATGTGATTATTTTGACTGGTTGCAATTGTGATATGAATCACAACATTGGAGGGAATAATAATTTTTGCATCATTGTCATTTTTGCCAAAGAAGTCTGTGGAATATGACTTGTAGGGCAACATCACAATTCATAATTCAAACTGATATTAAGGCACATTTTGCCTTTAACAGACACTGTGCCATCCTGTCAAACTGCACTAGTCCATATTATGATTTTAATATAATGCACTTACTTCTCATTTTTATTATAGAGCAATATTTCTTATGGTGTTGTCCATGTTTCAATAGCCTGCTTTAAACAACACAGTAAGAACACATGAAGAGAAGAATATGTGCTTTTAATTATCCATCTTATGAACATTTCAGTTCCACCACGTCAGTAACATATACCTTTGCTTAAGCATGTATCCTATGTTGTGTAAGTGCAGTTGGACTCTTTTAGCATTGCGGTTGTCCAATTGTTTACCATCAAGGTCAAAGAAAAGTGGTTAGAAAGGAAACAGGATGTTTTGACTATACACTCACAGTCAGGTCCTGTACTTAAACAAGCATTCTCTAACATTTTGGCTACAGAGAAAACAAGCTGACGAGACCCCATTATTATGTCATTATCTTTTGATTTGATTCGTTGAATGTGTTAGAAAGTAGTTTCCTTTGGACACATCCAGCAGACACGGAGCGACATTGACTACGAGTCGTGTTTCTGATAAACAAGAGGAATGGAAGGCCAATAATCACTCCTGCTTTCCCTGTTTTTGTTCTCTACCAGCTCCTGAGGGGGAAATCTGGCTCTTTAGCAGCTACAGCAAATGCTCCACTATCACCAGGTAGCTGCCAACTTTGTCTGTCTGCCGTTTGGCACCAAGTATGTAGCATACAGATGGTTAATCAGAGCTTTATGGTGACAAACAGCTGTCTGCATCTGGAAACAATAATGATGGGCCATGAGAGGGAACCAAAACAGTAAAGTCCAACGATGCCGCATTGATTTGCAACAAGTTGGACCATCTCCTCAGTCAGATTAACGCAAACCTGCTAAATGATGGTAAACATGCTGGCGCTGGTAGGTTTGCGTCACTATCTCCCACCCGAAAAAAGTTACCAAGCCTAGATGACGTCACAGGAGCTTCACTATCAGTTCCTACGAAGTCCTATTAAAAAGTAAACAGACAACAGAACGACAAGCACTTTGTCTGTGCAATAAACACAAGACATGTTGCCAACAACCATCGCACAACGCAGCAGTAAACAGCACCAAAGAGGGTACTTCTTTTAATTGCCATTGACTCAACACATGCGCGTCATCAGTTACATGCACACCTTGGAGCAGGTAGCCCTCTTGTAGTGGAGATGTGAATCCCTGCGGTGCCGAGCTGACGCACCGAGTCAAACCATGTCAAGCCAAGCCAGCGTGTATGGAAAGGAGCTATAAATGTCCTTTGTTAAGTTTAAGCCCTGTAAGAGCTGTCAAAGGGAGGTATAACCCAACACTAAAACAAGAATAAGAGCCTGATTCCTGCTCCGTCATTACACAAGGTGGGATTACCAGGAAGCCCTCCCTAATTGACTTTCTTTGAAAAAGCATTAAATAATGTCACTGTGACAACATCAATTTAAAGTTCTCTTATGAAGACTTAGTGAAGCCAACTTCGGATGAAATAGCAGCGTCATTACTCTTCATATTTCACACACTAGTAGGTCGATTAGGTGCCGCGTCGCCCCTTTGACCACTAAAATTATTTTGGCTTTGCTTACTCATTGATCTGTTGCTGCCCCTTAAGTGCTTTTGGTAGAACAGCCACAGAGTGCTGCCACGCTGCTCCAAACAGTCCCGCAGAGAAGTAATGGTCTGTCTCTAAACACTTCCTGCCTGCATGACAGTTTGCAGACAGTCTCTGTCTGACACATCTTGCAGCTTAAAGAGTAAGGAGGCATTTATTTTTATGATCAACACTCTCACCTGCAATTCTGGAGGCCCTCCTTCATCTCTGATCAGAAGTAGGTAGCTCTGTCCATCCACCACGATCTCTTTCTTGAACCGTCCACCTGAGGAAGAGACGTTTATTAATGATTTATTATTAAAGAGCGTCTTCCAAGGTCATTCATCTTATTAACATGCAACTTTCTGCCGCTAGGGGTCTCTCAGTCAAAACAATAACCAGAGATGGAGTTTCAATATGGTCCAACTTTGGCTTTTAGCATCTGCAGTCAGCTTTTCCTGGATGTGATTCCTTTAGTATTTATCATTCAGGAGGTTTTTAGCAAGAGCTGAATTATCTGCAAAGGTCTCCTGCTCTCAAAAACAAATGGACCAGGTGATTAAAAATGGTAAAAATACTGATTAAAGCAGTTTTACGTTAAAAAACAGTGTTTCTCTAATGATGTTTGGTGCGCAGCGGCCAGAGCTTGCCTCTCTGAGATGTGCAGTGACTAAAATCTTTTATCTGGTTAAAATATAAAATTAAAAACGACCAAAATCTAAAAGGTGAATAAAAGGTCAATTTATGACAGCTTCTGGCAGAAAATCACAATGCTCACCCATGTGCAAATGAGATTATAACGCTGCTGACAGGCACTGAATCAGTGGTAACAGACCGTTACTTTGGTTAAAATTACAGATTCCTCTCGGTTTAAAAATTGTTGGAAACATTTGTGATAATGTAAGCACAAAACTCAACAAAATATAGGACATAGGTCTAGTTGTTTTTGGACATTTTAAAGCAGAAAAGATATATATTTTATGTAGTATATAGGTCCTTTTCTAGGGCTGGTACAAGATGATATTGGAAAAATTGTCTTTCTCAGGATATAATAACTGACCAACAGGGGTTTCACACTCATTAATCATAAAAACAATGAGGATGTTCTGGATAGCAAATTTAATATCCAAACACAGCTTGACATGGCTCATAAAAGTTTGGTGAGATGTGTATGAGTCTGAGTGCAGTTCTCAAATTAGAAAGTGTTGCCGTTAGGATCATATGCCGACAGGAAACCAGTTCTCTCCGGAGCCAATTATGTGGGCGAGAAATTGCCATTTAGCGTGTCTAATGCACAGCTGCTGAGGGAACAGGTTCAGTGCCACTGTCACTGCACTGCCACAAGTCCTGGAAAGGCCCAACTTCCACTTCACGAAAATGATCAGACTGCACGTTTAGTCCATCACTTCTCTGCATGAGCCAGAGAGGTGTAGGAGATTGGTTTTCACAGCATTAACATAACTCATTACATTTTGCAATAAAAAGATAAGACAAGGAGAGTTATTTTAGCTAAGAGACTAAAAAGGGAAGTGATGGGTGATAAAATCAGAGGGAGAGAAATTCCAAACTGGTGTGCCTCGGGTCACACCGTGTCCACAGGAGAGTAGTGAGGGCTAACACTTAGCCCCCATGCAGCCTTGAGTTTCTCTCTCCTTTTCTTCATTTCTCCTCTAATAGAAATGCATATTCCTTGCCGCTAGCAAAGCCGGCTGCAGATAAAGAAGAGATCAATGGGAGAACTGCGCAGTAAATTACATTTTGCATATCATTTGAATGGTTTGAGATCCTGCAGAGATTAAAAAAATTCAAATGAGTAAGTTGTGAGGCTAGAGATGTCCCTGGGAGTGAAAACAGTTCCTTATGAATACGAAAATCCGCTGAAAGCTATTTTACAAAATTGAATAATGCACAAACTTGAAAAGGGTCTAGGAATGATCATGAAATATATCCAATAAATGGTGCAGCAGATGTGCAACGCAGTCTAAAAGCCCACCTGTTACATTTTCTGGGAGTTTCATAAGCAAACATGTTAGCTAAGATATTCATGTGATTAGATAATGTGTCAAGGATCAAGTGTGCAACCAGCATCAAGAACAACACATCTTACATCACAGAGGATCTGGAAGGGCCATACAGTAGCTGAGGCCTGTAATTTTTTAATAGGCGGACAGTATTCCTGTCTCAGCAAGCAATACATATCCACTAGAGCCACACTTCCACCCTGTTAAGTCCACTTTAGCCCGCTTGGCAAATAGGGGATTCTCCCAGCCTTTTGCACAGCCTCTCGAGCCCTGCTGCATGCTGGTTGTGTAACAGAGAGAGAAATTCACGTACCACCAGCCAGCTCTTTTTCTTTCTCTTTTTTTTAACTCGAGTCACAGAGCTTTGGAGATTCAGACAAAGGACCGAGAAACTATGTGTCTGTATGTCTCTGAATCCTGTTTGAAAAGGGAAAAAAGATGAGGAGGATCTCATTACACAGTGAGAAAGACTGGATCAGGACGATACAGCAAACCAAAGATACTCCCCAATACGGAGTTTGTGTGGAGCTTGGCAAAGGCATACAAATGCCAGAGCAGATTATGGAAAGTCTCTCTGAAATCAGTATCTGTAATGAAAGCATACGGCTCGGCTGGAATTCGAAGTAAACATTTTAGTTACGTAATCATCCAGGATGCTGTTGTCTTTATTTAGAGCTGAGCCAATACAATACATCAACGGGGAAAAAAAGGCTGTGCTGTGAATAAATGAGGCAGACTACAACACTTTTTTCTACATCAAGATGAAAAGCAATTATGAATTATTTGAATGTGTTGCTCCACCTTACATAAAAAGATGAGACTAATAACCTTGCAGACAGCCTACAGAGAGACAGTAAGTTGGTAGGCACGGTTGACACGCAGTGAGCATACTCTGCTTACACGGAGGCTTAGACCTTGACACAGAGCCACAATCCAATGGAGCTCCATCCGGTGTTGCCATGGCAACACACCCCAGTACCTTTTTTCAGATATCATAGCAAAAGCCCAGGAACAAAACACTGAAGAAACAGCCATCGCCGAACCTTTCCTCTGCTGGGCAATGCTTCTGCAATGTAAATACCAAATGTGGAGCGAAGCCAGCGTCAGAGCACACAGAGGCATCCTGAGCCGCCGCTCATTATGAGACAGGTATGTTGCATCACAGCAACCAGCAGCAATGTAAAGGCGCACACGGACATATCTGAGCTGACATGTTTCCTTGATTACAGCAACAATGCTTGTTCTGTTTTTCCCGCATTTCCTCCATTTGATTTCTCAAGGACTAATTAAGCTATGAGGATTTTTCTCCCTCGGTGCAGCAAAATGCCAGAAACTAATTATGCGCTTCATGTCTCATCCTCACTATAATTACACTAAAATGAAACACTGCAAACCCCTCAAAGATAATCAGTTAACTCTGGGTTCGCCAGCATCTTTGTGGATTTGTGAGAGGAGGACTTACCTTTCAGGCCAGAAGGGGGCATTCTCATTATGATCCTGATGATATATTGGAGAATATCTGATTCTCAAACCTCAGAGGGAATTAAAAAGGCAAGGAGTCCCTTTCTAGAAATTCCTAAACATGGTTAGCTGGCCTTTTCTGCATCAGGACATCCAGTAAGGAAACGGCTCACACAGTCCCAGAGAAATGAGGGGGTTCAGTTTTACCTCCGTGTTTTAATAATGAGTAATCTTCACAGCCCTAATTTACTGGAAATGTTTTGCATTGTCATTATCTCGCCAATTTTAGTGAAGGAGGAAAAGGAAATTTATAAAAATAAACCAAGCCAATTATTATCTTTGGCATCCGGAAGCTTGATGGAATCCAACACACAACATTTTAATTTGAAAAATACTCTCACAAGAAAGCCGCCATGCTTCCTCTAAATACCCTAATACGCCCATCCTAATACGGACCTTACAAGTAGCAATCAGTGCCAACATGCTTGACTTTCTACTTGTGAAAACAAAAGAAAACAGGGAGGTTTCTGTGTAATTTCACCAATCAAATGCTTTTACACATCAGATTGTCATCGACCTAATAACAAAGCATCTCCTTAGTTGTGAGCGGCTGATATTGTGGAACATTTTGACTTGTCAGCAGCCATGAACTACTTATATGACAGGTTGTGAGGTATATTAGGCCATAAAGGGCGCAGTAAACAAGCTGCATTGATCTAAATCTGTGTGATTTTCTTTGTGTGACTTGTTTATATTCACCTCCTGACCCTCCTTGACTCTTACCTTCAGGAGACTCCTCCTGCACATATGTGCCCGTCAAGTACCGGTGGACCAAAGCAGACTTCCCACTGGACAGATTTCCCACAATGCCCTGCAAGGACAAAAGCAAAACACTGTGATTATCACTGACAGGCTCAACGTGGCAGGTACAAACTACAAGCATATGTAGACTTAAATGACCATAATGGTGACCCTGACAAAAAGAGTCTCCGGTGGTCACATTCTGACTTTCCGAAGCTTTCAACCTGAACGACTCTCTCCGCTCAGCCGGGTCGTGAGATGTGAGTAAAAGCTTCGGAAATAAATACAAGGTTAGGCGACCTTGTGTCTGAGAATTTTATTTGGTGAAGCTGCTGTCTTCAAGTTCAAGGACCCTTCAAACTCAAACGTGGCGGTGATTTGTCAGCTTTTAGCCCAAACAAATTGTGGGTACTTTTCATTGCATCAAGAGCTTTATGATCAGAAATTCAACAATTGTCCTGCATACTATGTGAAAAGAATGACCAAAATTTGGTAGTTTTTGGTTGCAGTTTAGCTAAAAAGTATAACATTTTGATCATACGGCAAGCCAGCCACTAGGAATTACAAACAGGGGGACACATTTTTCCACATTGTGCCCCTCATTCACACCCACTACAGCAGCACCACCCACCCTAAGCTCTAATAGCTATACCGCTTATTTCAAATAAGTTCTTGGCCATTTGCCTCAGAGTGACTGAGATGGCGTCAACAACAACATTTACCAGATCCAGTGTGATAGACCCATCCAGCCCATGCTTTGTTTATACTACATCTATAATTACAAAGCAGAGAAGCTTAAATCACTTACGTCAAAACACAGAAAATTGTTTTGCTCAAATTAGACTGAGGCAGTTATATTCCTGCTTTTACCTTAAAGCAAAACGAGGAGAGAAAACTGCCCTCAAAAGAATGATCAGGAAAAGTTTTCAGAAGAGTTCCCGCTCACAGTAGCATCACCACCAGAGCCGAACTGGTAAATTAAAGGCCGTCACTGCAAGTACAACCAATATATTTATATTGGAGTGTATGCAGTGTTTTCCATAGGTTTGTGAAAGACTTAGGTGCAGGTATTTGGTGGTAGTTTTAAAAACTGGTTGTAAGTTTTTCTCTAAGATTATTGCTTGTTTTATTGTGTGGGTTGAATTGTTTGACAAAATATCTTTGTTTTCTCCCCCTAAT
>CAFUXE010003104.1:704342-731517 GCA_903364295.1 Serranus cabrilla | reverse complement strand
AAAAGTATAACATTTTGATCATACGGCAAGCCAGCCACTAGGAATTACAAACAGGGGGACACATTTTTCCACATTGGGCCGCTCATTCACACCCACTACAGCAGCACCACCCACCCTAAGATCTAATAGCTATACCGCTTATTTCCTCAGAGTGACTGAGATGGCGACACCAACAACATTTTCCAAATCCAGTGTGATAGACCCATCCAGCCCATGCTTTGTTTATACTACATCTTTAATTACAAAGCAGAGAAGCTTAAATCACTTACGTCAAAACACAGAAAATTGTTTTGCTCAAATTAGACTGAGGCAGTTATATTCCTGCTTTTACCTTAAAGCAAAACAAGGAGAGAAAACTGCCCTCCAAAGAACGATCAGGAAAAGTTTTCAGAAGAGTTCCTGCTCACAGAAGCATCACCACCAGAGTCGAACTGGTAAATTAAAGGCCGTCACTGCAAGTACAACCAATATATTTATATTGGAGTGTATGCAGTGTTTTCCATAGGTTTGTGAAAATCTTAGGTGCAGGTAGGTGGTAGTTTTAAAAAATGGTTGTAAGTTTTTCACTTAGATTATTGTTTGTTTTATTGTGTGGGTTGAATTGTCCAACAAAATATCTTTGTTTTTCCCCCTAATAATAGTTGAGCGGTAGTGAGAACTCTGATATGAAAGAGTTGAAGTAACAAGAAATTAATGTGCATTTGCCTCAACAAATCGGCTGTAATTATTATGCAAACACTAAATAAAAAGGTTACTTAATTTTCACTGTGGTGATTGCTTCTCTGATTGCTTCTCTGCTATGGACGGAAACAAACCAGAGACTGAACGCTGGAAAATCAATCTAGAAAAAAAAACCTTATGGTATGCTTAGAAAAAGGTGGGAAGTAGTAGAAAGTACATTACTTTTGTAGTTAAGGGGCAAACTCCTGAAAACCATGATTTGGTTCTTTGCGTGGGCTGTGTGGAGCTGAAACATGATGAGGAAAGTCCTCGAACATACATCGGTCTTTCCCCCGCTTCCTCTCCCTGGTGTCTAGACCAGGCCTGGCTACAGCGCCTTCAGGGTGATGCATGGCGGAGGGTGGGCTGATGATGCCAGCATGTCTGGGAAGAACAAAGGCTGCAACATGCCTCATCTCCTCCCTCTCCTCCTCCTCTACCCACCATCGCCCTCTTCTTCCTCAGATCATTAGTGGGTGTTAAAGTCAGGTATGGTTCTAATTATAGGGAAGTTTGAGGCACAAGAGAAAAGGCCTTTCCCAGCCTACCCTCTCTATAATTGAAGTATATATATACCATGTGGTACCCCAGCAGAATAAACTATGAATAAGCTTTAAGTTGGGAAAAGTTGTAGGCTGTGTGCAGTGAAAGCAATGAGTCAACAAGAATCGACTCTGAATGTACCATTGAACCGGCGTTCCTGCTGTTTTAACGGTTGGGCTTTGTGACCTGCTGGTATACAGCCATCATGAAATCAAGAGGCTGTATCAGCACTATTCCACCACAAAACTCTCACTCTCCTTTGTGGATGTTTGGATTTGATCTGGGAATATTACAGAAAGAGTGTGGATCTAATGATCAAAGGAAGGCAATAAAATACGGCTTGACCACATTTTAGTTGCCATTGTAAAACTACAATACCTGCAGGGCGCCGCTCACTGTTGTCGCAGATGTTTGAGAGGTTTTCTCAACATTTAAACTAATCTGCAGGAAATGCTTTGACCCCACTTCCTGTCATTACCGCTGTCGCATGAATAAGAAGAAACAGATTTTAGTATCGTATTAAACGGCGACAGAGGCGCAAAACTTCTTTTCAGTGTGACCTCGTCGCTTGTCACAGCAATTCTTTGAGCGTTCTGAAAAGAATGATAGCTATTTTGAGACACTTCATTCAGTCTTTCGAGGTCCATTTAACAAACCCCTGTGTGGAAGCTGCCAATTAACACCTTGGAAACTTAAAAGGAAACAGGCACATTTAAAGCGTTTGAAGCCGAAAAAGCAAGTTTGTCTTTGAGCTACTTGTGAATACCCTCTATTGAAGTTTTCTCTTTCACAAAGTGCCACAACAATGAACACGGAAATTTTATTTTAACTGTCAGAATGGTGGAGTGCAGTTACTAAAGGCTGCAAGTCTTTAAGGGGGGAGAGCATTAAATCATGTGACGATGTTTAGTTGTGCATTTGGCAGTAGCTGTGTGTGTGCTTCACTGCCGGGTGGGATCAGACCCAGGATGTGTCACTAGTCTAGCCCAAAACTGTCACTCATCCCGCGTCCTGCTGCAAGCCACCCTGCATCTCCATGCCAACGCATCTCATTAAAAATCACCCAGTACGTGCCAGGGAAAGTCCAGCCAATCTCTCAACCGTGCTCCCTCTCATGTAAAATGCAAAAGCAGTATTACATGGACAGAACATGCTTTTCCATTGACATTTAAATCGATCAGTAAGATGAAACCGCGGAGGGACTGTTAGGAACATAAAAAAGTTACTCACCACTTTCAGCTCTGGCACTGATCGACTCAATGTCCATTCCTGGCTGTTGACGAAAGAGTCTAAAAGGAAAAAGACAAAAAAATTGAAGTTAAGTAAAGCAGCATTGAAAGGTAATCCATCTGCTTGGTTCCATTTGTTCCAGCCATATGGAAATAGCAGTATTTCCCGCTGGATGATGGCAGAGTGACTTTACAGCGCGAGTTTATAGACGAGCTATAATGTGTGCAACAAGTTTTATGATGGATTCAGCTGTCGTATAGATACGACAGAGCCTAACGACAGTCTGGGCTGATACTTAGTACAATTTATCCTGCTGGGGAATCGATTTTTGTGATAATGTTTTAAGAGAATGTTCAATGTTATTCCACTTTTTTTCTCCATCAGCATTTATTTCCTGCACCAAAAACTCCAGTAAGCAAATGAGATTGCGTAAAAACCTATATGCCCTCTATGAGTTATATACAAGACCTCATGTTGGGTAGATAGAATGCCACCCACACCCATATAATTCAGACTGATTATGTGCTTTCATGCCCTGATGAAGACCTAGAGTCGATACATGTCGGTCGGTTAGACTGCCTGTATGCTGGAGGAATAAAGGTATCATATAATTTCACCTGAAGACAGAGTGCTTTGATTTTTCCAAGGTTATCTGCATCACTTAATCTTAAGCAAGAACAACTGAATTCTGTTTTTTGTTTATGTTATATTTGCACAACCATGCTGCACTGAGCTTACTAAAGTTAAAAGGGTCCAAACTTAGAAAGATGCAGCCTTTCAAACTGGCAAATGTTCAGCCTTTATTCATGCCATATCCTCCAAGTGAAGTAATCTTTCTTTACGAACTTTTCATTGCAAGTGAGGATTTAAAACCATGATAAGAAACAAACAACTTAACACGTCAGAGCTGCAACAAGTTGGTAGATCACCAATTACTCTGTGGAGCAAACGGACTAAGAAATGAACTGTTTTCACCTCATTAAACTTGTGTATTGTGTGGTCTTCTTATTTTTTTGTCATAGCAAATTGAACATCGTCGTGTTATGGACAGTAAGCAATTTGAATGAGCTTATTTTTTCATTATTTTATTTATCAGCACACAAGGAATCAAGAAAATAATCAGCAGTTCAAAAAAGAATAGGAATGTGACTGACATGGGATGTTTAGAATTACACGTTTCACTGTTTACAGACTAATTAAGCTAAAACAGTTTTGTTTTTTCAGCTCACAACCAAAATATGTTCACTTTAATATGATATAAAACAGAGAAAAACAGGAAATCGTCATATTTGAGAGGCTGAAAGCAAACTTTTATGCCATTTTTGCAGAAAAAATTACTTAATCTAATATAAAATAGTTGGCAATTATATTTTTCTTGATCGACGAATAAAATGATCAATGAATCTATAGCTGGTTACAAAACTTAAGCACATTCAAAGAGACAAGCAGTCAGCAAATATTTCTCCTTTTCCCTGACTCACTTGCTCATATCCACTTTTGTTTATGCATTTACAACCTATAAAAACACACAACTGCCAAGGAGGAATTGTGAAACACCTATGGTATGTACCTATGCAGCCTATTTCAATATAAGGTTTCAAGACATTGCAGACAGGATTTACCTAATCCGTGTTAAAGACGGCCATTATCAGGCTTGATTCAACATGTTGACATTTGGAGACTTTGACTGGATAATCACGCTTTTAAAAAGGGCACTACGAAGAACAACACAAACCCTCAGAACCAAAAACACAAACGACAACTCCACAAGCGGCGGCTGTTTCCCACAGAGATGGAGTACACAACTACGTGTCATAACAACTATTAGAACAAAGACCACCTTCCTGTTTTGGATCGTGGCTTTCTCACCGTCTGAACCCCCCTAAGAAGAAGATAGCATCACTAATACGGGAGTGCAGACTCCCTGTCTCCAAGCACCAAGGTGTGTTAAACCAGGTGAGCCCCCCGCACTCCCTCCCTACGTCTAAACCATAACAATTAAAGTGTTCGCACACTAAACAGGGAGCCATTACTGTAAGCCCGCTTGTTGCAGCGATGATGGCTTCCTTTTGTGCCTGCGGCGATACTGATATGAAAAGAATGACAGCATAAACAGTAAGGTAACCACTGTCACTATAAAGACCTGTTTCTATTTTCTCTCTAAAATGTATGCTAAAAGCCCACATGACTCACAGCTGAGCAGACCTGAGCCAAAAATTCTTTTACCTACTACAATTAGAGTAAAAACACCCCCCGCTAAAATGTTTACTTATTTCTGACCTCCATTTACAAAGAGCCTCGTGCTGCTCTGGATGTCTCACTTGTTGTGGGAGAGGAGAAGAGCTCATCTCGAACAGAAGGGCCTTTCACCGAGCATTGTGTGGAGCAGAGTAGTCTTTAAACAGCACGCCTCACGTGAAGCCCTCTCAGTGTGGGTTTGACATGTCTGAACATGAGCGAAGACACCCATCCGACTCAGTTTCAGGTCACAGCCCTCTGAGACGATATCAGATAAGGCTGCTGCCTAATTCTTCGTGATTTCTGCTATTTTGTGAAAACCCATCATTTCCAGATGTAATCCCTGTAGTTTAAAGAATGATTTTTATTTATATTACATTATTTTTCACGTAACTGGAGGATTAATGAAAGTTAACAGTCACAACTAGCAATTAGACCAACACAGTAAAAGCTTCCAGTCTTTACTGCAGTAACGCGGCATAAACCAAGAGTCAATGAATATAAGAATAAACAGAAACAACAAGAGTAGAATTTTAAAAATAAACAGATAAAATGCCGCCAGATGCACAGATGTTTTTTCTCACATTTTCCCAGCCATATAATCAAATCCTCAAACTGGGACACATTCAAATAAAGGCCAATCCATAGATAACCATGCAGGGAAATTAAGTGTCACCAGAGCCAACACAGAATGGAGCTGCTGGCTGCTGACGAGCGCTGCGTTTCTGGAAAAGCACACTCCCTTATTATTGACCATAACAACACCACTTATGCTTTCAAGGACATAAAAACACCGGCAAGAAAAAAAGGAAAAAGGAAATGAGGTGCTTTTACGCAAAATTGGACAGGGCCTAACAACTTTACATAAAAAATCTTTTAAGGAAATCATCTGATACATTTCCTCTCACCAACACCCCCGCTCAAACTGTAACAGAGAAAATGCCCAACTTTTTCCATCTCTGGAGCCGATACCGTACAACCAGTTTGGTCCCATGCACCAAAAAAAAAGCCCTAATTGAATCCATGTGCTCTGTATTACATCACTCTTCAAAAATGAGCATCCCTACATTACCGTGTCCCAGAATGCCTATGGAAACAGAAAGCGCCTGCATTTGTGATGCTTGGAGAGGACACCAGTGTCTTTGTCTCTGTGAGGGGGAAACTGCGTTGCCAGCTTGTTTGTTAGGTTTTTCACTTCACTGCTCATGTCTACTCAGATAAAAATGACCATTCAGTCCGAGGGTAGCGAAGCACACTCGCCCCCTCTGCACCCCCCCCTGCCCTCACTTATTCCATTTCATGAGAAAAGAAAATGCAATGCGAGCAAAAACCACATGCGTACGGTCGTCTGAGTGTGTGTGCATGTGCATGCATGCGGGCATTTTTTACGTGCAGTGAATCTGAAGCGGTTTTTGGAATGAGAGGGGACAACCTTGAGGTCAAAACTTCCACTCTGACGGAATTTCCAACCAAGCTGCTTTCCCACTGTCATAAATTACAGAGCGAGAATTTAGCTAGCAATTAGTATTTCTACTTCCCTTAGTTGCCAACCTCATGACCAACCGACATTCCCCGTCTCACTACTTTCATCATGCTTATTATGTACCACGCTCCGGAGCCATTTACATAGCGGACAACCCAGTCAGAGCTCCTATCTGTCTTCTTCTGAGCACCCTAACACCAAGCTCTTTATCAAAAGGAAGTGAGTGTCAGACACAATCAGCAGAGAACAAGGTAAAAATCTTTATATCATGCCAGTCTAATGCGGTCTGGATGGCCTGCCCTACTTAAAGCTAAAGCCTTGTTGTTGTCTGCTGACAGGCATTGATCTCTTCCCCGAAAATAAATTGGACATCCTGGTTCAAACAGAATGCTCATTCAACATGAGATTTGCAAATTGGGTTTAGAGACATCTTGCAGCACAATACCCAGGTTGACTGACTCAATTTGTAGAGTTTAGAGAAGAATGTGTCACATTTATCTGTTCTGCTGCCGAAAACAGTGCATGTGGACAAACTGATGGAAACAAACAACTGTGAACTAAGAGAGAAAAGCTGCTTACAAAATGGAGAAGATATACAGCAGGGATAGTCAACTTATGGTCTGCAGGCCAGTTAGGCTGCTAGGTTTTTAATCTGCAATGGAAATGAATTGATTCACACAGACAAACTTTTTGTCCTGTAAATAAAGTGACAGGGTGCATGACAAAGCATTTAAATAAGAGCTGATTTATCAAAAAGAAGGATCCCCCATACACCCCTACAGAAGTCCAGACTAAGCCCTGAATGTAGAAACGCCCCTTGCGTACACCTGACCTGTGCAAATTCCATAGAATTATTCAAAATATATGCTTAAATGTTGATTTATTTATGATAAATATTATTGATGTTTATGAACTGGCCCCTGGCCTCCTGTTATTTTGCATTAGTGGCCCCCCTGGCAACTTGAGTATTCCTGATTTATAGTTTGCAGACTTGTTGGTGAAAACTGTTTCTTGAACAGCAGGATGATGCTCACCTACTGAACCACAATCTCATAGAACTAAATGTACCCTCGCAGAGATTTGCAGCAGATGCTCGAATAGGAGTTTTATCAGTTATTATAAGATCCCCCTGCTCATGCTCAGACTGTATCACACAGTGATTTTTCAATATCTTGCTGTCCTCCCATTTCTCCTGCAGCAGGTGAGAGAGCATTAACACAGTGTTTGTCCTAATTTCCTCCAAAGTGTCTATTTGTCTTATACATAATTACCTGCCAGAAGTCTGGCTCACTCACCCCTGCTGGCATGAATGAAATAAGCAAATGTATTTTTTAAATAATTCTTCAATCTGCAGCCAGACTAATTCCAACTGCAAGGTAAAGATGATACAGGAAGTTTCCCTGGCAGAAATTCACAGGAAGTGATTGAGACATAGCTAAAGAAAGAAGCACAGGGAATTCCATCTCCATGAATAAATTTCATGTCAGATTCTAGATAAAGGACGATGGATGGCACACATGGGGGACTTTCTTCAAATTGTCAATAGGTAATCGCAAGTCGGGGCAAGTCAGAATAAATACGCATCAGTGAGCATTTTTTTGTCTACCGGTTCCTGCTGACACCTTATACTGAGACTTATTACAGAGTTCTATCTACAGTCTCATTCCCAGTATTTCAACCTTCACCAGATAAGGGCATTGCTGACCACCTATGCTGCATGACCAGCCACCCCTCCTCCAACTCAAAGACCCCCAGAGAGCCCTCATCTCAGCACATGGTTCACTGATCACTCATGCCTCCACCGGGCTCGACAGAGCGGCATTGTTCCTCCACAGGTGGGGGTGGGGATGCAGTCTGCACACCTCAAACTCATCACCCTGTATCTCCCTCCCCCCCAAACCTCACAAGGTTTAGAACTTATCATCAGGAAGCACTTGTGTGTGTATTTGGTTTTGTGAAGGCTGGGCTTCAGCTTTCTGGATTTAATTTAGGAGCAAACACTTAGGCAGGTAGCAACAGGCGACGAGGCCCGCCCAGGGCATTGAACACCTAACTTTACTCAGACTGATCGGCACACCTACATTCCTGATGCCTGACTGACTGACTCTGCTGGGGAATAAATGGACAAATACCACTTGACACTCCACCACAGGTTTCCTTGGTAACATGTCATGTGCGAATACAAACACACTGAGAAATCAACAAGCTTGACCTGAGGGCCCATTACCAGCGTTATTCCAGCATGAGGAATAGGTGCTCTGCTGGTTCAAAGGTTGCCTTAATGAGAATAAATACAGGATACGTGCGACCTGACATTATTAGAAGTCATTTTGTTGTCACAGACAACTAATTAGATCCTCATGTGAAGGTGTGAAACTGGATCTTGACGCAAAAAAATCCCAGCTATTAATTCAGATAGTTACAAATATTTGCCTCTCTCTGCTTGGGCTTCCAGGCAACTGGACAAACACAATCCACTTTCAGAGTTAACCTTTAAACACAGTGCTTAAGTCGTCTTCTTTTCTCCCCATCATTATAGCATGTAAGCCCTCTTAATTTAGCCCTGCTAGGCTGCCAAACGAATCCCCATCACAGCCACTAACTGCTTTAATGCTGCTGCTTTAAGCTGCGTCTCTGTGAGGCCAACAGACAGCATTATCACTACCTCCATGTCCTGTGTCTGGGTAACACAGAGACAGTACTGAGGCTGTGTTACACCACAGTTGCACCACTGTAAAACAAGCCATTATAATGTGTTTTTATCAGTCGCTAGTGATTTGAGTTTACTGAACTCAACTACTTATTTACCGAACTTCACAAATCTTATGCAAGGCGAATGGACTGCTGTGTAAGTGCTTACACGCAGGCGGTTCACACATGAAGCACACTGGAGAAATGGAGTACCCAAAATAGAAATTCCAAAAGGACTCTCTGGAACCAGACGTTTTTGAATGCTATCCAAACTCACTATTCCCCATGTGTTTTTCATTTGCCTGTCCTTCTAAAAAAAAAAGTGCACTTCCGTGTTTCTTTTTTTGAGCTCTAACTTTCTGTGCAGTGAAGGAGGGGCTGTAAACGGAGAACTGAGCTGAGAAATAAATTCAGCAGTCTTGCAGGTCTTACCTTGACCTTTGTGGGAGTCAATGCCTGCCAGATTCTCTATGGCGACTGGCGTTGACTTATTATTCCCGGCCAGCGGCTGTTGGCTGGTGTCTTTGCTCTGGGACTGCTGTGTTTCACATTTGCCACTGCATGGCTGCTCTTTCCTCCTAAAACGGTTGGTTATGAGCTGCCATATGCTTGGTTCTTCCTGAACTGGTTTGGAAGACAGTTTTGCTGGACATAGGGGGACCTCCATTACCTTGACCTTCCCCATGCTGTGGTACTGAATGTACTGCATGCCCCCATCCTCGTTCTGCTCACTGGATGTCGGAAGCCTTCTTCCTGTGAGGTACGAGAAAGGCTGCGGAGGCATTGTTGTCTCCTCAGCTGTACTTTTAGTCCTAGAGCAGTCTTTTAATTCCCTTTCAGACCCTAAAGTAACTTTGTCCCTGGGTCGAGTCCTCCTGATTCGCAGGCTGAGGCTCCGTCTTAAGGAGCTCAGTGTACTTTTTGGAGCATCAGATTTACTGGATTTGGGAGAAGATGTTGCATCTTTATCGCATTCCTTCTCCTTGCTCTTGTCTTGAGGTGATTTACCAAAAAGCCTCCAACGAAAGCCCCCTTTAAGAAAGCTTCCTCCTTCGCTGCCTGTGTGGTTGCAGCTCCTCTGGCTGTCTATCTCATCGTCAGAGCCCCTCTTTCGTAGCTCCAGTACTGTCATACTGACAGGTCTGGGCCTCCAGCTCCTCTGGCGGACCCTGGGGGTCACCTCTGCGGGGATCGGAGGCCGCTGAGCCACGACTGCGTTAAGGCCATCCACAGCCCTCAACTCAGCCTTCCTGCTCCAGTTCTGCTGGTTGTTTTCTAAAATGCCTGCCCTCTTGAAGGGGTTCTGGGGTTCCGGCAGGACTGGGCCTGGGCCTGCCAGCATGCAAACACTCCTGGGCCTCCGCAGCCGCCTTTCTTGTTCAGGTTGAGAATCTCTTTGCTGCTTGACTGAGTCGCCATACATGCTCACCGTCCTCCTACCCAGCGGGGCTTCATCCTGACAGGACCTTCGCAGCACGGCCCGGGGCAGAGAGCTATGTCCTGCAACGGTGCCATGCTCCCTGAGGACAAGCCCTTTAGCACCGAGGGCGACAAATCTTAATGTCGAGCTCTGAAAGTGTTGCTCCTGGGTGTCTCTCTGAGCGTCTGCCACGTCTCTGTCTTTCTGTACGGAGTTACCTGAGTTCTTGGAGGGCTGTTTCAAAAACCTGTCGGTCCTCATTTTTCCCTCCACCTCCTCCAACTCCTCCTCATTCTCCTCCACAACCACCTCCTCTCTTTGCCTTCCAGCTCTACCTGTGCGGCTAAGGGAGGGCCACCTGTCAAGCTCCTGCCGTGCCCTGCCCAGCCTGGGGCTATTCTCCATTGGCACTACACTCATTACCTCTCTTCTTGGCTGGCGATTCTCAACCAAGGTGTGGGTGACTCGGCCCATCCCCAGCTCTGACACACGTGCATCTCCCTGTGTTTCATTCAGGATGACAGAGATGTGATAAACAGTTTTCCCCTGCTGCTGCTGCTGCTGACCGATAGCTGTACTCCTTGGGGTCGCATCCACGGTCCCACTGCTAAGGAATAGCATGGCAGTTCACTCAAACAGATTCACACATATCCTCACTCACAAGTGTGTAGCACAAGCCAGTGTTCACATTCTGCCCGGGAGTTGTTGAGATTCAGCTCATAAAGTCCTTCATTTGAAGACTAAATTCCTATGCCAGGCATAATCCTTCACCTTTGACATGGGAAAAAAACTTCAAACAAGTTCGAGCAAAGCCTCGCTGCCACCTGCATCCTCTGGCTCCTTTACTCACACAGACTCACACAGGCATTTAGATGGTAGCTGCTTTCTCCTCACACTTTGTTCTACCTGTCTTGCACAGGCATACGAACAAAAGAAAAACTGGTTATCCACAGCTTGTTTAGCAACAAAGTCATATTTGTAATAGCTGCAAAAGTTGCAACTTTAAAAAAAAAAATGAATCACCCTTCTTCTTTGGCAAGTTACGAACTGTGAGCAATCCTTGTTGTTGGCGGTGCAGACAAACCCCTTAATCTCTGAGCTCTTGCCATGCAGAGCATGAGGGAGTGTGTCTCTGTTTGAACTTTCAGCTGCCTTCCAACCCCCGGGACACACGGAAAACAAGGAATGGATCCCACCGGCATTAAACACGCCCTCCTGATTTCTCCAGAGCTGCTAGTAGCCCCCGAAGACATAAACAGACAAAAGTGAACATGAGTTTGGGAGACGGCTGAGCTGATTACACACTGCTGTAATCAACAAAGACTGCCGGTTATGAATGGACACTTTGTGTCTCCTGACCAATAGCAGTTCACCAAGTTCTTTGTTAATATCCACATTTTAGTGACCACCACATTGTATTAAAGGCTCCAGCACTGCTAAGGTTGTACAGTTTGGTCATTATATCTTTGATGGGAAAAAAACTAACACAAATATAAAAAGTGCCTGCCTCTCACTACCTAAAAAGAGCACAAATGCAAACCTAACCTGTGTTAGTAACATGAAGTATCCACACCACGCTTCCAGTGGCTCCCACTACACAGCCCACACACAGTGGGAGAGCTTAAGCTTAATGGACCAAAGAGCCTTTACATTTTCCTGTTCCATTTCCTCTTTTTCACAGGTGTGGGGCTCTGTGCTGCTTTTGTGAACTGAAATTGGGCCATCAAACATAGGCCATGTACTATATAAAGAGCATCATCTGTTTCAAGCCAGATTTTACCTGCTCACTCCAGTTGCAGTGCGGTTTGGGCTTGAACACTGCCCCTTTGTGGTCAAAATGAGAAAGATGCTTGTAGGGAACAGGAAAATGGGGAATTTTCCCCTGAGGTTACACTGATATCACCTTCTTATCTTACTTATCAGCCTATCAACATAAACACTGGTATAATCTGACCATCACACCCTCGTAGGATTTGGGTATTACACTGAAACATTTCCTGTACTACTTAAAAAGCCTGACACAGGTGCTTGATCATTTCACATTAATGCTGCTCATAAGGTTTTTCGACAGAAAACCTAGAACAAAAGTGCGTCACTGTGGGAAATCCAGTATAACCAGGACTGCGTCACTATGGGAAATCCGGTACAACCATGAACCTGGAAATTGCAGTTTAAGTGTCAAAGCAGTGAGCTGCCAAAAGCCGATTCACACCAGCACTTCATTTAAAAAAAAATTTTTTTTCATATACACACCTGAAAGCCCTTGAATAGCTGAAACTCTGATCATTTCTCATGGTTGAAGGAAAAAAACGACATTACTTTAAGCTCATGAGAATCAAGGCCTTTGCCATTTCATACCATTTACAGTACCTGCAAGTACCGATATCAGTGGTGTTCTCGGTGCATTTTTTCCCTTTTGTGCTCTTATCATCAGGTGTGAGTCATGTTAGAATGAAAACAATTGAAAATATTTAAAGTATTGTTCCAGGAAACCCAGTACTTTACTTTTTAACACGTACTGTAACCACACATACACAATCGGGGAAATCTTGATGTTTCTTAAGAGCAAGTGTTTCGAGTCAAAGTTGCTTTGACAGTGAAGTCAGGTCCCATGTTAGGCTCTCAACGCTCACTGTGCTGGCAGTTACCTGTGTCCAGGAAGCAGGGGTTTGGAATGATGTGCGGCTCATCGTCAAGCAAACAGTCCTTTTCGCTCCATTGGATCTGGTGGTGTCGAGTTCGTCTGCGACCCCCGAAGCACAGCAACATAGTCTACCTCAAAGAGACCTCTCCATGACTCACAATATAACCATTCAAAACGAAAAAACATCCAGGTGCCCGGGATATCATGTGTCAGTCCAATCTTTTCATTTTCCTCTCCTCATGGGCTTTTTTTTTGCCTCCATCAGGCATTGCTGTGAAAATCTCCTTGCAGTTCAATTCTCAGCTCTGTATGTTGGTCCTCCGTCTCTTTTGTCCAGCATGGCAACAACAACAAAAAAAAAACACAGCCTTTTTATACGAGTTGCATCACGCTGTGGCCATGATGTGCCGTCCCTGCAGCCCTGGTAATGTGGTTACCAGAAGAAGCCTGACCGGTTACTGGACAGCCTGTGGAAGGCCATGTGTCACGTTTCCCTTGGAGTCGTTTCCTCCTGGTAATTCGTGGTGCAGGTGTTGGCTAACAGGGAACCACATAAGAAACACTGATAGGATTAAGGGTAATCCACTATCCTGTTGTCTCGGTTGCGGTTTGGTCCAGAGGATACCTGCGCTGTGGCAAATCCTGAGATTTGTAAATGCTGACTTGGTAACAGAGCTTCTCTTGTGTGCCCTTGTCTCCTCCCCTGTCCCACAGCTAAATGTTTCTCCCTCTTGTAACCGTATCTTGATGGCAGCTGGGAGGGCTTCTTAGAAAAACTGGATTAGCATGTTTTGAGGTTCCTGGATTACCCTCCACCCCCGTATCTGTGTGTACACATCAGCCTGATTGTGAGCAGATGTCATACTGTGTGCGTTGGCCATTTATCTATTTATCTGTGCGTGTCATTGTGACAAACATGACTGCACTGTTGTTGTTTTGCCAACAAGGCACGGCTACATTCCTTACCAACACACTTGGCACTTTTTAACACCTCACCTCCATCAGAAATCTTTCCTTGTCAGTACATGTTATAAACAGAACAATACAGAAAAGCATCTTGTTGAATATTCCAAAGGCTCTTTGAGCTTTTAAAGCCTTGACAAGCCTGATGCTAAACTAGTTTGGACACTGTGAAAAATGTAAATAACTGAATGCATGAAACACAAAGGTTCCCAGTTTGAGCATTAGATCTGTCTTTGTACTGTATTCAGCTGAATGCAGGATGCAACCGATTTGCAAATCATTGTATTTGGTTTTCATTAACTTTTTCAGTGTCCCAACTTTTTGGGAATCAGGGTTATAGAAATACAACACCACACTGTAAATATACTGTATAAATGTACATAAGACCATTTTTAAACAAAATAATACTTCACTAACTCACACAATGGATTATTCTATGGTGTTCCTCAAGATCTTGGTGTCCTATTGTGGGATTTTGGTGGGATTTTTTTTTTTGGGGGGGAAAAATCATTTTTAGATTTCGCAACAAAGCTGTGTAATAAATGGTATCAACTCAAAAATTGCTGCAATAACTTATGAGACTTAATAGAGCATAGGAATGGCTATCATCAAAGCATGATGTCTCATAGAGATTTATAACAAAAACAATTGACACACAGTGCTGAGCTGCATCTCAAATTATTCATTAGGTTCCAAGCTTTCAGACGATGTGTACTACTACTACTACTACTTCACCTGTTGACCTGCTATCTAGCACTACAGATCCCCTGCCCCCCACCCCCAAAAATGGGTCTATGGTGGGTAATTCTATAATATTTGCATTTTCTGTTGAGATAAACCAGCATAATACACTTTTCTCTCTAAGGGGTAGCAGGTCACATCACGAAGGAACTCTGCGTTGTGATTTAAAGATCGTATTTTGAAGTACTTTCAACATTCCAACAAGAAAACTGTTGTCAAAGTTTGAGCTAACTTTTAAAATTAGACAGCCTCAGTCGGATGTCTCCATGCTGCAGTCACCTACTACTGTAAGCCGGCAGATATTGAGTGGCTGAATTGGAAAAAGGGTTTTCACAGTATCATCAATTACCTTCGGGGCTCAAGCAATTTCAGGGGTTGTGATACCTTCTGAATACCTATTAACAGGAAGCACAGGAAAGATACGTTTGAGCAGCAGACATGACAGACGGGCGGCACTGTTGTGTTTATATAAGGACGCAGACACTACGTGCGATAAGCGCTGGTGTTGTCTAGCATATTGCGTGATGCATCCAAGCCACGAGTAAAGCTTACTAACCCCTCGTCAGTATTGGAACATGAGTCAGTGTGAGGGAGACAGCCATGCACATATGTACACTCTTAAGAAGACAGTTTGCTTCCTCTTGCAAACAGGCTAACACGAACAGTCCACGAAGGCAGCGACCTGACTCAGGATTATCAGCATAAGGCTGGTAGGTGGTCGCAGTCGAGCGCTGCCTAATTTTTTTTGTCAATAAAGTGAGACTAACCTCATTCACACATACACAACAGCAGCACGACTCACACCTGACGAGCATCTCGCCTCACGCAGAGACAAAATCTCTGATGGTATCTACTTCTGAAAGCACAAACATACACGTGTCCTCTGCATTATTCACAAGTGTTCTGTGAGAGAGAAATTAGTGCCAAAGCTTGCAGGAGTGACTCACAAGGTTTAATGAGAACAGGACTTTTCTTTTTTCAGGTATTGATGTCATGCTTTCAAATATAGCCGAATGTATCGCACAGGGAGAAGACAAATTTATTCAGAGTTATCAGAAAAAGTTCCTGATTGAAGAGACCTGTGACCTCGCTTGACAGAGTCAGAAACAGTGATTGGCGCCATCACAGACCAGACACATGAGCTCTGAATTGCTAATCAGCTCTGTACTCGATTCTGCCTCAGGCTTCAATCATACCAAATGACTCTTGATACCATCTTTTGGATTTTCAATTTCAACTGGTTGCAAGCACAATATGCAAGTAGCTGAGCTCCTCTCGGTCAAAAGATGGCACATTTTGGAGACTTAGTACAAGTAAATACAGGGAAGAAAATTCTCAAAGAGCATTAAGAAACACTGCTGTTTGACTCAAAATCATGTGGATTTTACATCTAAAAGACTACAAAATAATATGTTTTTACTAGCACAAGAACGCCCTGATAACTTAGCAGTTCTCTGTTTATATCAGCCGCTGAAAGATCATGTTTTAAATATGAATTATTGTTATGCTGCAAGTTGCTTTGTTTTGAAAAGACGTGAACGTGACCAGACTGGGTGTTGAAGTTTTTCTGGGCCTGCTCATTAAAGCATTTCGAGAGGGCTTTAACCAAACATACAAGAGATGCAAAAAATGAAGCTGGTGTATATCAGCATAACTGACATTAGCATGTTTTTTCAAGGTCTAATAGCATTCAGATTATTTTAAATGTAATTTAAGGTCCTGACCTCCCTAATTATTGATCTACTTTCAGATATTCAGATACAGTGATACATGGCTTGCTTTATATGGCTGGTAAGTTATCGGGTGTTATCAATATTTCAGTGGCTTATAGCCGATTATATACATACGCACATACAAAGCATGTGCATTCAAATTTGTGTCCAAAATAACTCACTTTTAACTCTAAGTTGCACAGTGGATTTTGTATAAATACCTAAAAAGCATCAGTACAAAGAGATGCACAAGAGTCACATACAGCTGAAATGATTCTGTTTAATTCAATATATCAATTAGTAAAGTCAGAGAACACGATCATTGTGTTTCCATTGTGTTCCTCTGGTGCAAACATTTAGCCACATGGTTAGTATTCTGTGTCTGACAACTTATCGTCTGAACACATTGAGAGGTTAAAAAAAAAACTCATCTCCTTTCAATAACTAACCAGGATGCAATGCTTGTCTGATTGCCAGTTATGTGACTACGCACCACAGTGTGACAACGGGTTACCATTGTCTAAAACTCGATTCTGTTCCAACTCTTTACCACAGGGAGCTGCGTTTCTTTTGTCTAGCATCCCCACGGCCACTACCACTGCAGCCTAAAGGCACTACCTATGTTCAAATAAATGGGAGGACTGGCGTTTTTGCAGCCTTAGGGCTTTTATATTTCGGATTCAGCATAATGTCTGTTTTTAGTTTCTTTAAACAAATTGCATGTCTTTAAGTTGAGTGTTGGATGAAGAAAACATCCCATGACGACTACACCTGTTGGGCATTAAACCACTTAAGAACGTAATTCGATAACTGCAGCCCTATGGCATGTAATGTGTGAGTTCATTTGCATACTGTACAGGGAATACTAAATTATTTCTAATTATAGTGCAAGTGTTATTGTTAGGGCTTCTTAGGTGTATGGTGATGAGGTTTCATAACAACCAGGAATTCCCTGATTGATTATGTCACTACGGCAACCGAACTAGGGAAAGAAATAAGTCACATTAAAAATCTGTCACTACATCTTTAAGAAAAACAGGGGGAATAAATTATCACAGTTAATTATGAGTGTGGGCAGTCATGAGGGAGTTCCTCTGGAGCACGGATGTTTTCCTGGGTGTGACTATTTAGCTCTCTGTGGCACAATTAACATCTGATGCGACTCCACCCAGAAATTACAAACAGGTCTGTCAAACAGTGAATTCCTTTGAAAGATCTGAGTGATGGTTTGATAAAGAAACACACACACAGGTAATGGTGTTAAAGCTGAAAATGAGGTGTTTGTCCCCTAAATGAATGCACAACAGCATTTTTCCCCAAATGCCACAATGAGAATTGCTTGCAGACGTGATGTAAACAAACTGCAGGTTTGATGCGACTCGAGCCAATCTGTGCATCTGTGCGTGCAGGAACACATGTACCGGTACAAGCAAAAGCACACACAGTGAAAAAAGGCAAACAAGTGCTTTCCATTCTCCCACACTCAGGTGATTAAACAGCACCAGTGATTACAAAATGACCGCACAATTTTCAAAAAAAGACATCAATTTACTAGACCCCTTTCACCCTCCCCTCTCTGCATCGACAGTGAATTAATATCTGCACATGAATAAGTCAGGAGAATCATACACAGAGACAGAAGGGCTACAGACAGCAAGGAAAGTTTATGATAATTATGCTTGCAGTAGTGGTATTGAGCGTGGGTGTAGAGCTTTTTAAAATTCAGCTGCACTAGCGACGAGCATACGTCACCATTGCTCCACTGCAGAGAAAATGATAGGTTCGAGGACGTCTGTGGGAGGTTGTGAAAAAATTCCAGACGCTTCTGTCTCTAAAATTCAGGTTTGTGCGAGAGAGAGCTTGCGTGTTTGTATAGTGTGTGTGAGAGAAAGACGGAGAATGTATGAGACTGAATGGGAGAGAGACGGTGACAGAGTGTGTATTCATTGCATAACCTAAGCTGTATAAGCAGCATGAAGCCCCCTTATTAAAATGTTTGACATCCAAGATGCTCACTGCTAATTTTCCTGTCTCCTCTGACAGAAAATGATGCTAAACAAGAAGTGCCAAGGATCAGAGATTGTTTGCTGTGCGTGTGCTTGTACCTGCAAATGTACTGAACATGCATGGGTGGATGAATAGGCGGTAGTCTTGACTTTTTGACTATTGCTTCGTGCAACCATCACTACCACCCTGCAGCCAATATGTTACTATTCGTTTGATGTGTCAGATGAAGGAATTTAAAGTGCAGAGAACTGTGGGAGAGGTTTGCAGACTTGGCCAGAGAAAATGGAACACAGAAAAAAAAGGTCAGAGTGAATTTCAATAACTGGGAACAGGCACAGGGAAACACAGAGGCATATACTGGTGTGTAGAAGATGACAAAATGACCAGTGAGAGAATGTAGGAGGAAGCTGCAGAGAGATGCACAGTTTTTTACTGGCAGGTTTGTGTGGGCTGGTGGCTCCCAGTCCTCCTCCTCCTCTACACATTAGTTTGCAAACCCCCGCTTACTTCTGGTGTCATCTTTTGAAACTTGCCTTCAAACTCGCTTTTATGCAATAGCTTTGATGTGGTATTGCATTCTGTAATCTTTATCACAATGTAGGAGTAGTAATATCAGTATTATTTTTGGTGTTATTATTACATGGAAAACAGAGGGAGAACCTGAAAGATCACCAGGGGATGAGACATGCTTGATTTTAGTGAATAAATGCACTTACAACAATGTTCAATGATAGTTATAATATTCTTTGATTTCTCTGTGAAGCACCAGGTGTGAGGTAGAGCAGCTTGTGAGGCTCAATTTGAACTCAAAGAAAGTATTTTAATCAGGCTTCTGCATCACCAGTAGTGCTGTACAGAAAGTCTTGTTTTTGTATGTTTATCCCATATTATTTTAATTTTCATCATGCTTGAACAAACTACAGCTCGAATAGAGTTATTGTGTTTCTTTTACTTTCTTTTATGAGCATGTGCTTGTATAAATGGTTAAATTGCTGCTAGACCGCTAACACAGGAGCCTGCAGGCCTCCTTTGTGTGCGGCAAGAGGGAGAGTTTGTTGACCACAGTGAAAATGTTGTTTTTGAAAGGCTACATAACAACCAACATGGATGGAAGCAGAATGATTTGTTGGATGAAAACATGTTTGTAAATTTTGGATCATTTTTTTCAATACATTTTGACTTTTGGACTTAACAACGATGTGTAGTTTTTGGAAATGCTTCGATCACAGGATTTGGAAACAATCCTACGTTGCCATCAACGTAATCTTATCCTACAATTAGTATAATACTAATAATATTATCTTAGCCTAATCTATATCTGCAACTTTGCAGAAATACTGGGTTTAAACTGAAAAAAACAAAACAAATGATAACCAAAGCTGCACAGCATTTGGATATTGATTTAGAATTGGCATGTCAACATTATGACTAGAGGATAAGTTGCTGATTCATTTATGGCTTATACTTCTCAGAAGGATCTATACCCTTCAAGCGATCATGCTACATGGATCATCTTCTTCTTCCAATTCCCTTCTTGTAACAGCAACATGCAATCTGTCATGTACCATCTGGCCTTCAACTGCATTCTTGTATCTCAGCACCATCCTAATGCAACAACACTATATATGGTTGTTAAAGTAAATGGAAGTGCCAGTCACAACATCAGTCAGCTCCAACCTGACGTCATCCTGCTACGACACTGAACCAAGCCAACTTCAGTTATGAGATGCTCGTCAAACGTTAACCTTGACGATCTTTCTCTGGTTAACATGCAAAACTGTCAATTCTAATGGATTTCTTTCGGAGTTATTTCTATAGAAAAGGCAATAAATCTACAGTATATAACATAATTCTATTCACTCTTATTCTTTTCACTCCTTTCAAGGTTTTCTTTCCGTGCTGTTCCAAAAAGAGGGCCAAGAATAGCGACACATTTGGGCACAAGCTCCCTTGTAATTTCCCACGCCTTTTGTCTCCGTTCCTGTGCCGCCCATGCATGCTGAGACAATAAGCTGGGTGCTTCGTTATGAAGCTGACAACACCATTTTACAAAGAAGTCAGGAGGAAGACCATCATTCCTACTGACGCCCCCCTACCACCAGCGCTAATAACATGCAAACCTATGGAGCAGCTGCTGACTGATCTAACACGGGAGTCTTTATTTGTTTCTATCAAGCTGATGCAGTTCATGAACCCCAGGTTTACAAAATAAAAACGCTGTGTGAAAAGATGCACTGTTCCTCCCTTGATATGGTTCCGTTTGTGTACTGCAAACAGTTATGTAATCAGTTTTCAACAGATAATGGCTCCAGGATAGTGACGCATCATCGATTCTGTATTCAATGTGGGATTAATTGTTGCTGTGTTCATTTAACTAGCATATCTGTGACTGATGAAAATCTCAAATCTTCAGGCTGTGAAATAGCTCTGGGGATTTAGTTCCACAGGTGACTGACAATTAAGCCACGCTCCACCAGTTCAAGTTAAATGGCACTCGAAATGACGGGGACCGTGGAAACTTGGTTACTAACAATTAGCATGGTGCGCCGCGAGTGATGGGCACCAGAGGGAAGACGGTGAAGTAAACATGAGGGGTGGATGCTTTTGTCTTCCTTTATAAGGATGAGCTTTCCCCTGTTTAGGCTGAGTTACTGACTTAAATATGTTGAATGTATCTTATCAAAATGCTGCATATATGTTTAAGAGCTTTAACAGGGTTGAGTCAATGCACTACGAGATATTTGCTCTCATTTATTTGACTTTTATATATTTTCATTTGTTATTTTTATACACTAAACATATGGTTTGTAGTTTTCACCATGGTGTGGAGGTGCATTCAAATAACTGACATTATTTATTAAAATGTGTATATATAATTGTATTTATTCATTTTTAAAAATGTGTTTTTCAGTTGAATATATTAAAATTTTGAGAAAATCCACTGTTCTGAAGGATGAATTTGTTCACATTTATTTTTAATATTATTTAAAAAAAATATGTATTATAATAATATTATTTTATTATTTTTTATTTGTATAACTGTTAAAATGTGCATAAAGTTCAAGAAACCCCACTGTTAATGCCTAATCGGTTAACTTATTGTGATCTCAATATTTGCCAAAATAATCATAATCAGGAATTTGGCCATAATTGAGCTTCCTGAGTAAACATATAAAAATCTATTTACTTATAATATCTCCATATCAAAAACACATATACATTCCCTCCCGGCGTGCGCAGGCCTGAAATCTCCCCGAGGCTTCAAAAATGGGGCTTAAGCGTGAAATTGAATAACTTTGAAATCATTTATAGTAAACGTTGTGATGCTCCATCAGAAATGACGTGCCATCAGTATTCTGGATGAGAACGCGTCCTCAGTCAGACAGGCTTAGTTCCAGCTCAGTCGCCGTCTACAGTGTGTGAATGACACAGACGGCGAGGCTGGAGAGGCCACCGCAAAACATCTGTATCCTAATTGGTGAAGTTTCGTGACAGCTCTATTTGTCAAAGTCAGTCGGGAATGGTTATATTACACGTTTTTCATGACATTTTTAGGTGCCCTTAACATAATGACACATCATCCTGTCCCTGCCAGGTACATCGGAGGAGGAAACATTTCATTATTCTCATTGTTTCAGCCCAGTAAGATGCTGGCACGAGCTGCAGGTCGAGGTGGAAGCCTGAATGTGATTAAACTGGACGTGGAGACACTGAGTGATGGTGCCCGAGCAGTATTTCCTGCAATTTGGCTTTCGAGAAATGAGGCCTGCCTCAGGGCTTTTGTTATAATGTCAACCAAGTCTGAAAATGGCAGCGCTGAGATGGACTAGCTGGGATATAAAGAAACAAAAACACAACATTTTAACATGCTCACAAACAAAACAGCAATATAGAAACATGAGCTCATTATCATCACTTTTCCTTTTTGTCAGCTTTCACGCTAAATGCGAGGATATCGAAACTGCTGATTCAAAGATCCAACTCTCCGCAGAGCGCCACAGTGTGCTGAATACACAGTTTTCGTGCTGCCATCTGATATTTTACCGCAGAGTCATTGTCAGGGTTTGACACTGACAACAGAAATATTTAAGAAACATTACGCGACTGTCAAATCCTCCATCAAGAAAACCCTCAAACTGAGCTTTTATAATCTCACAAAATCAGGGACAAAAGTGGATTTTTGTTGAAACATGAGGTGAGAAAGCCTGTGTGAGATAAGCTCTGTGTACTCAACCTGGAGGGGAAAAGGGAAAAAATAAAATGTACTTGCAATTTTGATCATTTTGAGATCAGCTCAACTTGTTCAAATGCTGAGAAGTCGTATTAGACATGGGGGAGGTCTCCCCATGTGGAGAAATGTCAAAATGTAGTCAATTTAATGGAGGCACATATCTGCTGTACCAAAGAGATTTATGTAATAACTTCTGCAGCTCTGTGGAGAGTGTCCAAGCAGGCAGCTGCCACTGAAGAACAGTTATAACATGGGAAAGATGCCGTCGTTATCTCTACACTTGATGCCGACTGTTTTTTTAATTGTTCTGCACGTGATCAATTGTCATATTTCGGTGCATCACAGAGGCAGAACATCTAATTTTAGTAACAGCGAAATATGCACGTTTCCACCTGAAACCAATCACTGGCAGCAAAGAAAGTGATATCAAAATTTCCATAAACTGGCATTTAATAAGCATGAGTAAAAAAAAAAGCTGCACTTGAGATGCTGATGTGCTCCGGTTTACATATTTCATTTACCGGAGGCCTCTTGAATGCTGTTAACAGCAAACATCTTCTATGCAGAGCATGTACAGTATACATTATTATTCCACATTACTGCCTCATTGAGATTTGAAGTGTCATAACCTCCAACTATCCTCCTATTAATTTCTACCCCCCTGCCAGCCAGGTTGACTGTGTGAATAGATACACAAGAGCACACAGACGATCCTCAGGTATTAGTGATGGGAATTGAAATCGGTTGAGTACAAAAAGTCCAATCCATCATGATCGTACGCCTCTGAGCTCGTCAATGCCACCATGTTTTTAGTTGTGCGTTGCAAAACAATGGCGTAAAATTCATACTAACGATGCCACACGAACCAAAACTTCACTAGCAATTCAATTGAATTCTGAAAATGGGACGGTACTCGCTTTTGTAACGTTAAACGGTCGTATGCTTGTAAAAGTCTGACTGATTAAGCGAGCTGTGGCTGCTGTAGCACGGAGAGACGCTGGGCTACGTTGGTCTTTATTCCCGACAGAACACCAGTTGGATTTTAGCTTGCATGCACCGAATGTTGTTGAAATAGTAAAGCTAATATCCGTAGCGAGGGGACTGCTGAGCTATGACTGCACCTTTCTTTCTGACAGCAAAATGAGAGTTAGAGACATTTATGTCTGATAGTTATAACTATCTGTAAATGAATTATTCCTGACTGAAATCAGACAGTTACAGAAGAAAGTACTGTTCTAACATCTCATACCGTCTGTGGCCAAAAAGAATGAAATGGGATTTATTTTGGTTTGATTTTTGATCAATTTGGTAAACGAAAAGCATGTGTTTCACTGGTATTTGTATCAACTAAGCTTCTGCTTTTGTGACATCCTTAGTTTATGCTGCTGGAACTGTTGGTCGACTGTGTCTTTACACTGTAAACTAACTGTTATTTCACACAGAAAATTGATCAGGAATGAGTAACGGAATAAAAAAAAGAAAAAAAGAGAAGAATGGGACTAATAATGTGATTGATATCAATGAAATCCTCCCTAATAGGCATCCCATATCCTCCTGTGTATAATCCAAGTGAAATAAGCAGCCTAATGAGCTGAGAAAAGCTGGAAAAAAATAATCTTTAACAGCAGAAATGACACACGAACGTGATCTCCTCCAGGTTCTCCTACTCCTCCTCCCTCCTTCTGCGTCTCTTCATCTTTAACTCGATCCTTTCCACCCACAACCCTCCACCCTCCCCGTGCTCACTGAACACTGCATCAGCAGCATCCCCGGGAGAAGGGAGACCTGTTCTTTAACTAGACCCTCACAAATAACAGCCACTTCGAAAAACCTGCTAAGATGCACATGCTTCATCTGCACCCACACCTTCTGGGAAGAGGCGATTCTATAATGTGATTCTCGTGTTACGTAACCCTGCGTGATAAATAACTGCAGACAAGATTAATGAAATTCAGGGGAAGCCCCCCCACACTCTTTGATCTACCGTACTAGGAGAAGATGACGGCTCTGCTATTTTTACTCAGGCATCTCCATAGGTACTATGGTTTCTGAGGTCACATGGCTGCCCGCCCCTCGGAGAAGCACACTGCTGCAGTGCACTATTTCTGGGCTCCAGGAAGAGACAGGTGTGAGCGCTGGTGGGGGGAGAAACCTGCTGAAAGGTGTTACAGCACTCCACTGCTTCAGGGCTGATTGTGGAAAGATGCCGCATGGTGCAAAAAATAACTGGGATCCCAACCCTCCCCTCGTTTTACCTCTAGTGTGACGGAGGCAGTTCAAACAGATGAAAGTCAAGGTCAGTGTTGGGGGATCAAAAGGTAAAAGCTCATGCAGCTTGCTGGTATTTTGGACCGATAGACTCTTTGTCTGGATTGAGTCTGAATCGGCTGCATGGCCACTGCTGCTGCATGTCAATGAGATCGGCACAGCACTGGTGTCAGTTTTTCGCCTCGTCGTAGTGACAGCTGCAGGATGGCCGGCATTGTGTCAACATCAGCCTCCCTTTCTCATAACTCAAGCCTCGGCTATCGAGTCAAACACAGCACGGGTACATTCAGAGGGCTGGTAAAGAATTTTATGAATGACAATACAAAAGGCCAGATAGTAGAGTCAGTGTCTCAGTAGACTTTATGATAATAGATATCAGAAATGGCATCTTTCAGTGCATTTTGCTGAACAAGAAAGATATCCAATATCTCAGCGATTCGTTGTCTGAATGCCAACTAAGTCCTGCACACAAGAAGTGTGTAGCTTGTCAAGCAGAAAACGACATCTGACAGGCAGTACAAGGATGTTATGTTATGTTTCATTTATATGAATTGTTTTGGGCACCCTTTAGTTTCAGCACCCAGTTGGCGACATAGTGTAGGGCCAGAGACTTTCACCAAGGAGACGAGTGTTTGGGTCCCTTTGAGGTCCTGTATGACACCTAAAGTCAATTTAAAGTTTTAAGTTACTATAAATTAACGTCTGTATCTAAAAATGTAACAATAAAAGTTGATTTTTTAAACTTCATCTTTTTCCGAACCATTACCATGTAGTTTTGTTGTATGAACATAACAGTTTTTGTTTGCATTCAAAGTGTTAACCACATGTTTTAAACTGTGGCCGAGTGCACTGATGTGCTTCTTTTTTTTGCCTACCCAAAGCTTTATCCTCACCATTACCAAAACAATTTATCTTGCACCCCTTGATGTGGACCTGACCCCCTGGGCTGGAATCTTCCGTTTAAGGTCATGAATCTTCTTGTATAGAAAGAAACTTAAATGCATCAGTAAAGACAAACATCTCAAACTTCAAACCGCTAAGCCTTCATGCAAGCAAATGCATAAAGGTCAGGATCCATAAATAGGTTCTGTGACCACATTAAGATCATTTTAATTTAAATTGCAATGACATGCTTTATTAAAAGCAGATCCGTGTCCACGGCACAGTTAAAATAAAATGCATGCACTTTTAGGGCATTATGGGAAATGATGTAACATGAAACAAACATAATGAAATCTGAAAACAGGTTTTCCAGAGGACTGTGTAACAAACAAGGCCATGCCCTTTGATGTTATTCCTTTGTGCTGATATGTAGTCAGAAGCACTTTATACATACAGTGCACAAACAGATGATTAACGTCCCTGAAAGCCGATAAAACTGCTTTAGTATAAACTGAAAACAAGCAGAAATTGTTTCATCTTAAAAAATTACTGCATGTAAATGAGAAGAATGATGCCATCTTTCATTACACGATGCGTATTTCATTATCAGCAAACCACCACCTGAGCATCCACATGCGTGGCGTGACATCACTTCTTTAATCTTGTACTGATGCCGAGTGATAATCTCTCTCTAATGAGAGCTGGAAGACAAAGCCTGTCGACGTTACTGTCAGAATGACTGACTATTTCAAGGATCATCGTGTAAACCTGAGAGAGGTGAACAGATAAAATCAAAATTGATTTCTTTCTAATGCATAAATTGAAGGCATGGTGATCTAGTGGGCTTGAAGATCTCAAAGTGGCGGATATGAATTCGCTCCTTATGAAACATGCTGGAGACTGTGAGTCTGTCGGTAATGGAAATGTTCCTTTACAGTCCAACCGCTGCTGCAAATAAAAGTTATTAGATTCAAGGATTTTATAGGCACTTAACTTAGAAAGGTATGAAAATATATTGTTCAAGAAATGAATACCCAGTAGGATAAGTGTACAAGAAAAGCATCAAGAGAGAAAATATTTAGGAGGAACAAGCGAGTGAGTGTATATGGTGTCAATCTCGATGGTAATTTCCTGCTACTCAAAACAGCAAATTAACTTCTCGTGTAAACTGTGTAAGGAGGTAAATGCATGTTTGCTTGCGAAATACTTGACAGATAAGCAGCTGCTCTCGGGGATTCAGTCTGATTTGCGCTGGCTTTCACTTTCGCAGACTTTGCTTTGAAAGCACACAGTGAAAAAGTCATGACACATGCACATTCGCTATGAAACAAACACCGCAGAGAATGCAGGAACGTACAACGAGGCCGCACTTTGCCAGGATCCTGCGGGGCACTGACCGTGA
>CAFUXE010003104.1:627609-704227 GCA_903364295.1 Serranus cabrilla | reverse complement strand
GCTGCTCGGTCTGCTGTAATCCTGTTCGTGTTGATATCTCCTAATGGTCCTGCAATGACTCACGCTGCAATAGATCTGAGGCCCAGAGAAACCATCTATCAAGGTATTCAGAGCTTAGTCACTCACGAGTAATGTCACCCGGCGCCTTGAAGCGTGACGGCATTATAAAGTCAGAAACTCCTACTTATTTTATGGCTTATTTGGCATGTATATATAGTAAATGCTGGGCGCCAAGACCTTTTCCAAAGTCAAATTTAAGCACGTTTCAAGCATTTAGAGGCACATTTTCAGGCACATTACAGCTGATGGTAAATTACATATTTAGAAGCATATAGTGGATACGGTATGGTTATTGTGCTATGAACATCAAAATATGTCCCCTATTTGTGAGGTGACTTTTCCTCCTATATGACCTAAGCAGTGTCAAGCACTTTTATCAAAATTATGAACATTAAAATTAAGTGTTTTCAAGAATTTACAGCACCCATAAGAAGACTAAATACGGCATTTTTCAATGGATGAAGACCATCAGAAGTACAACTTGAACGTTTAGATTAGTTTCCGTACTGTTGTTTTAATTGGCTTGTTTTCTCACCTATTGTGCTTTCTCAATGAGACTCTGTGCCATCAAGCATATACCAGCCTGAGGCAAAGTCACACTCCAACCCTTTCAAAAAAAAACTAAGACTTCTCTAGTGATTATAAACTTGTCTTCCAAGAAAATGTGACAGAAATAACGCCACCGCAGAGGAAAACTCTTCAATGTGAGAAAAAGGACATCTTCAATTAAATATACAGGTCACTCGGGGAAAATGCCTGAACTGTCCCAGTCCGCTCAAGCGAAGCCATAAAATAAATGAGAAATATAGTCGGTGAAGTGATAAGGACAGAGTATACGTCTGGCACACTGGCCTTCCTCAGATACTCCAAATAGACTTCCAGATCCACAGATAATAACCCAAACATAATAGCATCTGTGCACAGCCCCTGGAGAAGGGACAGCTGCAGAGAGTAAACAAATGGCTAATCTGACTTTAGCCAACAACGGAGCACTGCCGTGACACAATAAACGGAGGAGATTCATCTAAATCCCAACATAAGCTCTGCCCACGTACTGCGTGGAGACAGGCACAACACACAAGACACCCTCAATTTCTGCATCCCCCTGGTGCTCATGGGTAATACCCTTTGTTGCAGCGACGCTGTTGTAGTCTCTCTTCAATTTGATGCTGTGTACCTGCTTTGTTCCTCTGTCAGCTGAAATGTATAAACAGACTCTCGCAACAGAGGTCAAGAAGAAAACTGTGATGGTGTGTATGTGGTGGCGCAGCATCACCACAGGGGGTCACTGTCGCTGTAGGAAAATGCTAAACACATTAAGGCAGACAATCATAAAATGATTTGCAGCTAGAAGCCTCTTTTTACTGCTTGTTCTCAAAGAAAATGTAGAAAATCTCAAAGAGGAACGGAGAGTACAGACATGCTTCACATGCATATTTTGAGGGTAACCACTGCTCATATTTTCTAAAATTCAGTTAAACAGATTTTGAATGTTCCATCTTATATTTTTTTTTTTATATCTTTCAAGTTTTATCTGTAGATATTTCAACTTCCAGAACACAGAAATGTGGATCTTAAATCTTACGCATGCCAACACAAGAGTCAAATCTGCCAGCTTGTGCTCACTGTGGACAATCCACCACCAGCATGCACTGAGAGGTTGGAAGACGGATATTACATAAGAAGCTCATCAGTGGGGTAGTGGCCCACGCACTCCGCATCCTCAGTGGAATCTCTCACTGTTGATCGGCCTCTCACTCAAAGTAAGAACAAAATGGCTGAGGTGACTGGCTGAGGGGGAAAACTGCTGCAGAGAGGCTGCGAATTTATGTGAATAATTAGCCATTAAAGAGTGTCTCCTCAGTGCAAAGCGAACTGGGCGGCTATATGATTCAGGAGGAAGCAGCTGATGTCCTCGACATACGCTCAACGTATTTCACAAAAGATCAAATGCCACAGGGTGGGAATGCTAATAAGGCTCTTACTGCATAACAAATATTAATCATGCGCCGCATTAATAAATGTACCTATGCAAATTGCTGTTGTTTATCCACTCCCTTCTGTAGGCATTTCCTGTATAGTTACGAACAGAACAGAGTGTGTGGTTAGTGAGGTCTTCACTGTGGTTAGAGTGAGCAATAATGTAAAAACCACACAATCCTTGACCTTTAGTACGAGGCTGCGTTTTTTTCTACTCTGTAGTTTCTGCAGGATTTAGAGCTCATCGCACCGTTTCACAAATGTCAGTGAGAGACAAAGTGAACTGGACTGATGGGTTGACCAGTCTGTCTGCATGCAAATTCCTCCACTAGCTTAAGAGTAATACAAGTAAGGAAATGATGTTTTCCGTGCAGTTTGTCTGCGTGCTTGTTTGTTTGTCAACAGGTTAACAGAAACTACTGGCCTGTTTTTATAGTGGAGGGACGTAGCAAGGGCTGCCTTTGCTCTCTTGTCATGCATTACTATAAACAGCTGTCAACAGTTGTTTATACGCTCTGAGTAGTAATATACAAATGAAAATAAAATACAACTTCCCCACTCAGAAACTGGACCATCCAAGGAGTACATGAATGCACCATTGGACTTGGCAGAGGTCTGCAATATTTGAGAGCCATTTAAGTCATTTTTCAAGCAAAGATGTCAATCATTCAGCATTTACAGCTTCTCAAATGTGATGATTTGATGCTTTCCTTTGTCCTACATTAGCATTTAGGGGGATTTGTGTAATTTCAGTACTTCACTTTGGGCTTCTGGGACTTCTAAAGGGAAATTGTTCACTATATTCTCTGTCATTTATTGACAAAATTATTAACTGAGAGATTATTGGGCAGATTAATCAATTTTTAAACTAATAATTAGCTGCAGCCCTATAATAAACTAAATGTCTTTGAGGTTTACACTCATCTCAACACCCAATCAGTTAGACAAAAAAACAGGTTAAAGCGATTCCTTTAGACTTGATGAGCTGTATTTTTTTAATTGGCCAAGTTATTAATCAGGATAAAAACAGATAAATAGATAAAAAAAAAACATCACATAAGAAATCCTCACATCTCATAACCATGTTAATATAATGACTTAAACCGATCATCAAAAGTTGCAGACCCCTTTTTTGTTTGTCTACTAATCAATGTAAAACTGAGTCATCTCAGCACTAAGTGTCATGAGTTGCGAGTTGTAACTGTCCAACTAACAAAGCTGATGTGGCACATGACCTTCTACACATCAAGTCCACAAAAGACAGTAATCTGAAAATCAACAGCAGCCAAAGAAAGAACACCCGTCCACCAGGTGGTCTCTGATTGTGGTGTTTTCACAAACCGCTGTCGGCTTCCAGCTGAGGCGTGCCACAAAGGCAACGGTGTGTGCACTCCCAACATGTCACGGTATTGTCACCCTCCTCATTTCCCAGCAGATGGACGAGGGTCAACACCGCTGTCGGATCATCAGCGTTAAGCCCCCGTGCGGCATGTGCTGTGTGCCAATCGCCTGCCTCCGCTCTCACCGGCCCACAAACCCATGTTGACTCCACGCCCACTTGCCCATCCATTGCACAGGCAACCAGTTGCCTAGGCAACCTCAAAGCCCTCGCGTCTGTTTAAGTGTCAAGATAAATTTTACATTTTACTTGCACAGCAGCTCGTTTTTTATTCATTTTTTCATTCATGAATCTATTTCCACATCTGTCTGACTGAGAGGAAACTTCACGTATCCAAATTTAATTGTAATCCAACATGAAATATCAGGGAAACAGACACTCAGACACTGTTTTCCATCAATGTCTGTGTCTTACAGCACTAATCAAACTGCCACAGTCTTTATCTTCACAAAGTAGGCCATGAGCAGTGAGAAATGGATAGAGATCATCTTCAAATAGCTCGCATAGATGAGTATAATTTAAATTCCAATTAGTGTGCTGCTTCCACCAAAGCAATTTATATGTGTGGAAATTAAGCTGAAATGAAAAACAGCCAGAGTCATGATAAAAATCAATTAACAAACGAAAACAACCAAGTAAGCATGGTATCAGCAAATGGCACAGTGTCCGTTACATAACAGCAGCAGGATTTTAGGAGTTGTGCAACTTACCTGTTGAGTAACAACGATAAATACACTGAAATAAAGAGTCCATGCTAGATTGTAATGCTTCTGCATAAACCTACACACCTGATGAGTGAGGTTATGTGGGAAGCTTTATCCAGAGTGACAGCTCTGCTCGTATTTGATTAGAAATGACCTGCAGACACACCAGTTCTACAAAGCAGTGCAGCTGCATTATCCTAATTTGATTTTTAGAAGTATTTCATGAAACCATTCGCATATTAATCAAGTCCACAGTGATTTTTGCACAGTCACCCATCACCCAGCAAGCCATGGCAGCCTCGGCTCCACGCCCAATTTGACTGCTGCGCAGCCATCCAACCAACCAACACCACTTCCTCTCTCTATCAGAAAATAACACACGTTAGGAAATTGGAAAAATGTCTATCTGCTGTTTGCTTCTGTGTCAGAGAAAAAGAAGGAAAAAAAACTGAAAGAAAGAGACAGAATAACAAGTAACGTTCAGTTCAACCCAGCCGCTGCTGCATTCATCAAAGCCAACGGTCTGTCAAGGGGGGCGTGACACACACAGCCGAACTCACGATGAAGCACATGTACACAGCCATAAACACACACACACACACACACACATACACACACACGGCTGGAGGCTGATGCTGTGCTCATCAGTGTCACTGCTGCCGAGCCCCTCACTGCACAAATCACAGCAGGGGTGCAGACGATGGAAGGAAGAAGACGCTTACATAAAGAAGATCATAGAAACAAAGGATTTGTGGGATGCAAACATCCCCTGGCATCGACGCAGACAAAAATACGGAGCATGATAAATCAGAAATCGTGAAAGAAATAATTTCCAAATTACAGTCAAACTGGAGATAAGTATACAAAATCAGCACCAGTGGAAGACTTTCGCTTCCAATTAAGAAAGTCTTGCAATCAGTGGGACACACAAACAGCACAAAATGGTGGCGCAACTAAACTATAAGCCCAACAGTTGCACATCCACAGCCCTGAAAACAAACAAGCATCTTTATCAAGACAGGCTCAGTGTTTCCATGGGTGTTGTATTTCTTAATTCCTCATTTCTAGTCTACATTCAACAGAGCACTGCTGTCATGCTCTGTACAGCCGCCCACGTTCACCCTTGCAGAGTGTGAGAGAAAGAAAAGAGAGAGAGAGAGGGAGGGATAGAGAGAGAGAGAGGGGGAGAGAGATAGAGAGAGAGAGTGGGAGGGAGGTAGAAGAGAAAACCTTGCTTTCACAGTGAGAGACCAACGATACATTATGGGAGGACAAACCATATTGCTCCATGCTGTTTTTCTTACAAACCACTACATGACCAAACAATGCGCGCACATATTGTACAAATCCAAGGCGGCATGCCAGGCCTTGATTACTATAGCCTTGGTTGCATGGCTGAATAGAGCCCAAAGGAAGTACAATCTAAATCCATACACCCAATAAGCTGTTTATGTTCTCTTTATAACACGAACATGTACCCCTGTCTAAACTTAAGCAATTTCCTGACAAATTATTTTTAATAGAAAAAAAATGTGGGTACTGTTTATCCCTCGGGTCAGAATGACATTGATTTTTATGTGGGAAAAGAACAACTCTTCCTTTTCTGTTGTTCTAACAGATATGAATCCTCCCCTCCACAAACTACTGGATATTTCTCCTGCTTCTTCTCTGTCTAGACGAGATTCTAATTTAAATCCTGAATACTGCAGCATAATTATGAAAAACTGTGTTTCTGAAACACAGCTTTCATAATTAGGGAGCAGGAAAAAAAAAAAAAAGAAAAGTCATGTTATGTAAGATCAACAAATTTCCATACTCAACCTGCAAGATCTTAAAATGGTTTGCCGGCAGAGGTGGAGACAAGTGCTGCACAGGACTGGAGCTACCATTGAGGATACTGAGGTCATGTCCTCTGTGTTTTTTTTCGGGGGGCGTTAGCAACTTTGCAATCTTTGGAAAAACAGATTTACACAAGGAGAGTATTACATACGCTGAGTGATATTTTCATTTTTAAAGAAAAAACGAAAAACCTCTGAAAAGTGGGATAGAAGATTATCCACAATCCTGCTGACAAACAAATCGAGGCAGGAACATGACCTCCTTGGTGAAGGTATACATATTGGGAAATAAAGCTCTGAATTATGAAAAAAAATTACTATTAATTAAGCAAATCAAATATTAAAAATCCATTAAGGAATATGGGAATATTCAGGGACCTTTTTGGTGTTTTTCTACCAATCTGACTGACAGGGGAATCATGTTGGACTTGACTGATCTGTGTTATTATCTGAAGATCCCTCATGACCGTGACCCATATTACTGCGGGGGGAGGGCATCTATCAGAGGCAGTTCATCAGTGAGGATGAGCTCCTCTCCTGGGACGAGACTCGTGGCTCATATTCAAGGCCGCTCGTTTGTGAGCACACACAAACACTGGCACCCAAACGGCCTATTATAACTTCCTGTCCTCGTCTCTCGTCCCTGCAGACCACTGAGCTGACAGGATATGAGAGGTGAAAGCCAAACAGTGGCCACCAGTTTATTACAACTAGTTTGCCTGGTTGTTATGAAGGAAAAGAGGCGCGGTGAAGGAGATAATCAGATGTTTTGGCAGAAGCAGTCAGCGAGTGAAATGAAATCATTTCTCCATCTGGTTTCTCACACACACACACTGTTAGAGACAAAATGTTCTTTACTGTAGCTTGCTATAAGCATTAAACCTGGGTAGTCATGGAGAGGGGATTACTTCACTCTCCATCTCTGCTCACAGCACCAATTAGCCAACCTGAATTGAATCAAATGACAAGAGGGTCAAAACCGGCACTATCTGATGCACTCTGCATTATTCGCAGCAAGAATAGCATTATTAATAAAGAGTGTGGTACATGGCAGCCAATATAAAAGTACAGCACACAGTATGAACACATGCTCAGTGCATCTTTGGGCTCGTTATTTCGGCAGCAGGTATTAGGTAGCTAGCACTCTCATTACTTGGAGAAAGATAGCTTTCTGCAGTTCAGTGTTCTCCAGGGGAATATAGCATAGAAAGAGATCGGGCACCTCTGCCTCGATTTTGACCTTAACTGCTTTGTTTAGGTGGTTACTGCAAAAGAGGAAAGGGGAAAGAAAAGCCTTGTTATACTGTTAAATGAAACCTGCACAGCAACAAATATAAAATTCAAAGATTATAGAGCAACTTTACTGATCTTTGGTGCAACCTGATTGCAATATGTTCTAAAGTGATGCTTCTCTGCGGCCTTTAGCTAATCCACTATCAGCGGATTTGTTCTTATGGGCATGTTTCAGATGCCAGATGAGCTAGATGTTGTCTTGTTGAGAGGCAGGGTAGCCTACGTCAGCAGTGCAGGCTGCTGTCCAACACCACAGAGCAAGGACGCAGGGCAGACAAGCGGGAACTGCAAAAAGGCCCTTTCCCTCCAGGATTTTCCTCTCGAGCCTGGCGGCGCTCCGAGCCCGTGAGTCTAATTCTGCCACCAGGCCAGTCCCTGGCATCCTCTCCAGATGGCGGTGAACAGGGGGGTGAACAGGGAGATTAGGAAGAGAGTGATGACTGGTTCCTGACTACACATCCGGTGGCTGAGTACCATTCTCCTCCTCCTCCAGCTCCCGTCATATGCCAGGCATGGCCACGGAGGCCGGATGCTCCCCTGTCTTGGTGCTTCAGCAAGGCGTTAAGCTGTTTATTAGTATGAGATGGTGCTTCTAGCAGTGCTGTAAAGTCAATACAAACACTTAGAGTGGCCACATAAAGCCATGAATGAGAAATGGTAAAAGCGCAGTACAGCAAAATAATGATTTGTTTACTTCTGTGCTCCATCGCCATTGTTTTGTTTTATTCGATAAATGACAAATATTGAAGAGCGAAACCAGACAGAGAACTTGTACGTCTGTAATTTTAATTAAATTCTATTAGCGCAACAGATTAACCGCTCTGGCTAATAGCATGCAGATCATAACAAATACAACATAAAAGTTGAGAAACAGATTCGACTTAAGCTCCGTGGTGGATATTAATGTGAAAGTTAAGTTTATAATAACTTAGGGCCTGAGTGTGAATAAATCTCTGCGGGAGAAAGACAGAAAAGACGAGAATAAGTGATTTATTTGTGTGTGGCAGAATGAATGAGAGACGGCACAAAGATAGAGCATCAGAGAGAGCGGGCATGTCACAGCAAATTTCACACTCCAAGACTGGCAAAGCGAATCATCTGGCCCCAAATGCTAAATTCAACTAGCGTGGAAAGAGTTGCGTCAGCTTCTATTTTCTCAAAACTTTTGGAAGACTTTCAAGAGATGCTCCCGCCAAAATCCTGCTATGTGATGCAGAAAGAATGCAAAGAAAACTGTAGGAAACAAAGAATCGGAGACTTCCCCCTTTGTTCGGAAAAGTTGACGAGACGAGGAAAAGTGGCAACTCTTGCAAAAAAAAAAAAAAAAGATTGTGTGTCTACAAATTATGGCCTCAAAGCGCACTGAAGTGAAGAAATGAGAAGAAAAGCGTGACGTGAGAAAGGAAAAGACATATATTTCTTTTGTCATCTTCAGCCAAATTGCTATCATTACCAATATGCACACTCTGAGAGCCCTGACAACAGAACCGTTATGAATCATCAAAAATGCTCATCTCCCTCACAGTCATTTCTAGCTCCATGAAGGAAGGAGTAAGAGAGAGGGTAGTGGGGGGACAAAGAGGAAGAAGAGATGAGGAGCACTCAGAACAACTCAGGCAAAGTTGCTGTGCTGTTGTGACCATGCAGGTTGATTTATGACTCTCCTGATTTAAGTATGAGGACGCAGATCTTATGTAACTTCACTGAACTGGAGAAGCCACGAGACACTGCGAGAGGTGGCAATAAAAGATTCCTGTGCATTGTGCCTGTGTTCCTTTGTCACCTCCCTTGATTTTACAGTAATTACTAAAAAAATGACAGAGAGAAGCAAAGAAAGACTGGAGCCGCCTGGATCACAAAAGCCTCCCATCATCACCAGATGCTTTTGTCGACCCTCAGGTCTTCAAGCCAATTACAACACATACAGCATTTGATGGTACAAAAGAAATCTCACATAAAAGCATACTTAAAGTCATTTTCTCCTTTGATCTAACAAAGCACCGTATTATGATGTGTATTAAGTAAATGAGGACATTTTCACAAATACTGCTTGAAGAGCTACAACAGAATTTTAAAATGGCATGTGATTATGGTGTGGAGGTGTGACCATAAACAAGCTTCTCTCAAAGCTCAAATCAATAGAGCAAGAACACACCTGATTAATAACCAGGTGTATTTTATAACCAGTGGTTATGTCACACGGAGAACACAAAATGTTTTATCAACATACTTTTAGCAACCTATAGGCTTGTTTCTGCTAAATCATTATCTTTAAAGTGTATGTAATTACATGTTGTCATAGGTTTTGACATATTGAAAGTTGAAGTGTAGATTCCTTTGAGTGTGACCAGTTTAAACCAATCATTACTGGGCTGGTTTGAAGAAATAATGCTGTGTTCATTTCAGCAGCAGTCAGGTGATTTATTACAAACATATCGATCAATGGCGCTATGATTTGCAAATTGAGAAAAAAGAAAAACAATTGTCACTCAGCTTCTTCTGGTGCAGTTTACTCATTCTATTGCCTCATACACCCAATTTGGGCCTGGACAAGAGCCAGGCAAGCAGTGACATTACTCAGCTGCTCCAGTGCTGAGGGCATGTAGAAGCATACAAAATAAAAAAAAGCTTCTGGGGATATATATTTGTCGGCCACAGTTTGGTCCAGACTGAAATACAGGAATACTCCTACTTCTAATCCACTACAGCTCGGAGGTAAATATTGTACTTTTTACTTCACTACATTTGACAGTTTAGTTATTGGTTATTTTACAGACAAAACACATCAAGAGCATACAAAATATTTTTGTTTTGTTATAAATGTTGGAAAACAACATAACAGTTCATAGAAATACAGCTGAAAAGATTAGTTGACTGACTGAAATTGGAGATAATTTGATTATTGTTATTTTCATGCAAAAGCATTTCATGGTTCCAGCTTTTCAAATGTGAAGTTTTGTTGCCGTCTAAAAATAATAACAATGATGTTTTTGAGATTTGTAAAAAAAAAAAAGAAAAGAAAAAAGAATTACAAACCATACAATACATCGATTAATGGACAAACTCGTCCACAGGTCAACAGTCAAACCCAGCTTTTATATTAATGCATGACTAATGCTTATAATATATGATACTATTGTCAAACAGTCACAGGGGACTTGATTTTGCATTGACAGCTTTTATTTTTATTACGTTAAGTAACCGTGTATAGTGTATTAATAATACTTCAACACATACATGTAATGATGTTTTTTTCCATGTTCTACTAAAGATTAATTTGGTGATTCTAGCGTCATTATCGCCACAGCTGTTTTGTATGTTAGCATACGTGATAACTAGCAAACATTAGCATGCTAAACTAAAAAAGCTGTTCCACATTAGCATGTTAGCATCGTTAGCATTTAGCTCCAAGCTAGTACAGCCAAACCGAACCACTAGCATGGCTGTCGAGTACGGTTATGTTTGAAAATATTGAGGATAATAATTTTAATTAATATTATTATGTGACTTACATTCATCCAGTAGCCAGAAACGGTTTGTACACTAGTTAAGCATACAGTTTGCTAACATAATGTGGCTGTTGTGTATCTGTCAGACTGTTTAGATAGTTTTTTTTCTTCCTTCTAGTGGCCAAATTTATTAATGCAGCAATACGAATAAACTCTTAATAATCATTTCAGACTGCATATTGGATTCATTCATGATTCATACATACAGAATTGATCATTTAAAACCCTGTTTGAGGCATCCCATGAATAACTATCTATCCCTTCCAGCTCATACTGCTGGTGATTCCTAAACCACAGAGATAAATGGCTGAGAGACACAAAATGTTTGCAGTTCTAATTTACCCTTCACAGTTACAAATGCTGACTAAAACATTTTTTGGGAATGACACAGGCTGAGAGAAAATCTTAAGTGGAATGTTAAGTGGAAGTGGGTTGTAAAATGTCCTCTTTTATCATGATTTCCTTTGATTAAGACACACTTGATTTAATAAAAGCAGAACCACTATTTGCAAAGTTTGTTTCATAAACATAATAATTCTTCAAAAATCTGTCATATGATATAGTACTTATCACGTAACATGCACTGACCAATTCGTAAGTCATGCATCATGAACTGTCTTTATTACAACCTTTTCAAATGCTGTTTGTGGGGCCACCTTTTGCCAAGTCCACACTGTCAATGTCAATATGATGACAGCGAGTAATTAAGAGTAAACAACACTGAAATCCTTGTGCAGGTGCCAAACAGAGCTGCAAACCACAGACTCTCACCCCCGACTGGACTGCAGCACGACCATAGGGATCTGTGTCACTCTGTAAAAAACAAAGCTAAAGGGGCGTAGGTGTTGTTTTTTTTGACTGACACACCACATGAGTCATTGCACGACAGATGATAATACTTAGGCCAATGCAAATGAACAATAAATAGCAAAGTGTGACCCTATATCACCCAGCATAATTGTACTTTTTACACAGCTTTGTTGATAATGGATTCTGATTGGTCAGTTACAGCATTACAGTCTGTTATTTCTGAATAGCAGACTGCTGCTATGTATAACAGACTGACTGACTCCTGTCTAGTCATATTAATCTGCAGAAAGGAGTCTGGTAAATTGAATGTTTTTCTAGTAATTTAAAATATTCTGGGAGCTCAAAAAATTAAGATTCATGGCTGATGGCTGAATTATCCCCAGAAATGAAAAGAAAAGAAAAACAAGAAAACAGTGCACAAGAAGCATGAGAGGTTGAGGATATACAAAGAGCCTGCCAACACAGAAATTGACAAAACTGAAGAGGACAGACACAAAGTAAACACTAAACGTAACATGGCATGGGCAGTTGCCGTGTTTAAAATGGGTTTAATTGAAAAGAAAATGAGAACAGGCTTTGACAGTTAACGTTACAGGCAGAAAACCTCAATCAGGTTTTGCAATCTAGCATCTGTTCAAAATTAAAAGGTGAAGAGTTTAACTTGCTATTGATGCAGTTCCAACTGTAGAATGTAAAATTACTTTACTTAAATTTTTTTACTCAGCAAAATGATTTTTTTATATGATCTTCTTCACTACACTTTAAATGTTTACCAGGACTGTGTCCTTACTCACTGTTTTTTAAATATAATTTACTATTTCACTTGTCTTGTTACGCAATTTTTTTAAATTTTAATTTATCTTGTTTTTAGCTTCTATTTTCTTAATAAATATCCTATATGCACTGATTTGTGCACACAATTTCATTGTTCTCTGTGACATGTCATTTCGGCAAAACAACCCCCTCCTTGCTTTAAATGACCCTTTACATAACCACTCTGTTAGCATAAAAACAATATAATAAATTGTAAAACTTAATAGCAAAGTTTATCCCCTTTGGATTCCTTCTTGAGCTCTTACGGCTGTTATTACTTGGACCAAAAGGGCCTGAGAGAGAAACATGAATGGACTTTGTGCTGGTGAGTTCACAGTTGTCCGGGTATGACAGATGACTGAATCACTCACAAGTTGGGGTCAAATTACGAGCTCCCAGTCAGTTCCTGATGCACAGTGGGTTCCCTTTCAAGTGTGAAGTGACGACTACTGACTACTGCCTCATTCTCGCTGCGCCCAGCACGCCACGCCTCTTGTGATCATATGCATTTCATCTGCATCCCCACGGCAGGAGATGACCTGCGATGCTGTGATCCTCCCTGTGACAGTCTATTGAGCTAAACTGATTGGCTCAGCATGTATTATCATGCAGGTGAAAAGAGAGAAAACTTCACTCTACTCAGCTTTTGGTACTTTTGGTGTTCCTGTGTAAAGTAGACTCTGTGGTTTGGAGTTTTTTTTTCCTTTCCACTCCTACGTCCATGTTCTTTTATCTAACAGATGACAGCATCACTGTTAGCAACACATTTTACCGTGCCATTCCTTTCACTCGTGGCGTGCCAGGCTCTGGCCACAATTGCTAACCGTATGGAAACTCTGCATAAGAAGAGTGTCTTGCACTGCAGCAAGGCCAGAATGTACACAATAATTACATGGCTGGCTTAGTTAGAGAAGAGGCGCAGGCGGATTGGACAAATTGCTACGTGTTACGAGTGGCAAGGAAGTAGGCCAGCTGAGAGGATGGCATCCCCATCTGGGATCTGCTCTGGAGGTTATCAAGATGAGCAATCCCCATGTTCCAGAGAAAGCTCTAGAAAAGACCTCTTAATACATCATCAGCGCTGCCCTGCTTATAACCTGCCCTGGGCTATATGCTCCTCTCTTTTCATAGTGCATATGTCAGAAATGGGAACACCGCGGATCTATTTAGTGCAGAAACCAAAGGGTAATATGTTCCCCTCTTCGATTCTTCAGCAGATGAGAAAGCCAAATCAGCAAGTCAACATATTAGGAGGATTATGAGTAGTTTGGCTTCCTCCCTATGAGAGAAAGGTCTTGGATCAACACAGAAAGTAAAACTCTTTGGGCACATAAAAAGCAAATATTTCTGCACTTCTTCTTATTCAGGCATGATTGAGTCCCCTGACACTCGGTGCACCTGCTGTCACACACAGATGTCCAGATGGCCATGACCACAAAGCACAGCCTTACTGACTCTCAGGTACTATTTAACAGCTGGCTTTTAAAACTGCTGAGGCAGAGAGGGCAAGGAGTCAGGGCTTTGTCTGCTTGAGGATCCGCAGAGCAGACGGTGAAACTCTGCCCGGTGTGGCACGCTAAGCTAAGACCCAAATTATGTATGCATCCATACAGGTGTGTCATGAAGTTGGCTTTATAACTGTACATCCTGCTATCCAACAACATGCTTTTCAGAGTGAGTTCATATCGGCCTGTGTTTCTGAGGCTTACCTGCAGAGTTGCATGATGTTTGGAGTCAGTCAAGGTGGAGGGAAGGCAGCGAGGGCATGAGGGAGAAGAAACAAAGGAAATCAATGAGAAGTTCAATGGATGTTAAGCTGAGAATAAATCATTGCAGACCTCGGTGGGTTACTCACTAAGCTGGTGTCTTTCATTATGAGTCAATTATATTGCTTTGCCTATATGTATCCTCTAATCTGGTAGTGCATGACCCCTGAGGCTATACGGGCATACCCAAATATATATATGCATGACAAGAAACAACTAGACACCATATTCTAAAAAGGAATCCTCATTATAATTCATGATTTCATAATATTTCTTAACATGCATTTTGTTTCTCTATTTTTCTCCCTGCATTATTTTTCATACATTTCTTTCTTCTTTTTTATTAATTGTTGTCAATTAATTGGTCAGTTTTTGTGCAAACTTTATGTGCTTCTTATGATCAGTCATTTTTGTTTTCTATCAATCAATTTATTTTCTTTTAATTCTTTTCTTATTTTGAAGCTGTTGTTGTTGTTATTGTCTCTTAGTTAGAGCCTGTAACCTTCTTGACCTCTCCTGACATTTCTTATTCTAAATTATATGGATTTTCTGTAGTCTTATGTGAGTGCAAATAAAGTAAGAAAACATATAGGCATTACATCAATCAACAAACTTGTCATAATAATAATTTAAAAAATCTATGGACAGAGCTGATATCCTGCCAAATTTGGAAAGCTATTTCTTTAGGGTATGCTGTCAACAAATATCAGTCCATCAAATTTCAAGTGAAATTTCTTGTCATCGTCTATTTTAGTTCTTGTTATTAACGCCAACATGCTCCCAAGTTTGACACCTTTCAGAATACATTCTCAACCAAGCACCAGATAAGTTTTATTTCATTAATATAATAATCAGTGTGTTTGTTTGACGGCTTGCTGTGTTGACAGTTTGTTGACACATCCTTGTGACACTGCAATCTGTCTAAGGTAACTCAATAAAAGGAGTTGAATAATGTATCTCAAAATATGAAATGAATAATTCATGAAATCATCACAAAGAAACCCAAGTTGTCAGGACGGAATATGATGGTTGACATTTTCACATTTCTGTGAGATGACAAAGATAAGTCACCGACGTCAAAGCTTAGTGACAGACTGAACCTTTTGGTTGCAGACAGGATAGGCTTTCTGTGGTTATGTGTCATTTCAATAGCAGCATTAAATTAAAAAAATAGTTTGTCTTTGGATAAAACTTAAGATCAGATGGCAGCTCTGTTCAGTGACATCACACCGCTGAGATCACAGACATGAGAGATGCTCTTTATTGAGTTTAGATAATCTTGGGTAGTGCTGTTCGATCTCCAGTCGGCTAAATCTGCTGACGAACAGATGCTTTATTGAGTTAGTTGTTCCTCCATCCATCCAAGCCCTTCTGCCCTCTGCTTCTATCTCACGTTAAAGAAACAGGCCTGACATCCCGTAATGTAAATCTCAAAGAAATGCCACTGAACAGACTAAGCCTGCCTGTTTAAAGCACCCTTTTTTTAAACAATCCAGCTATAAAAAGGTCAACTTTCCATCTCTACTGCATGAATTTGCAGAGCATGATTAATATTGTGCAACATGTAAAACATTTTTAACACAGAACATTTGAAATATCCTCCACAGAGGCCTTTAAAAGCAGGAGATCCAACAAAAATGTTGGTAAGAGTGGGTGTTATTTTCTCCAGATGGACACAAGAGGACAAATTATCCAGGATATTCCAGTAAGGCTCCGTAGGAACAACCAAACAAACCTAACTGCTTCCATGTCGAGGAAAAATTAATGTGTGTGGTGCTTCTTCTTGGTTGGACTCTAAGCCCAATAACTCATAGTCATCAAAAACCACTCCATGTTTGGTTTTGCAGTAGCTATCCCCGTCCTTGAGTCAGTGCAGGCTGAGGTGTTGCATTGCTCAGCACGGGTCATATGCAACCAAGAATTTTCAATGAGTCATCAGCATACCAGTTAATTCACACAGTGCATCATATAATAGCTTGTTCAGTTCCTCCTGCAGGCAAGATGTGTTTTGAAACAATGTGACCAACAGGACACATGTACCAGAAAATTAAAGCAACAAGCTCTGGAATAAAAGTGAAACTAAAGTGCCCATTTCATTTTTGTCTGTAACAGTTACTTCAAATTAGGAGTACTTGCACCACAGGGAGTATGAAAAATAGAAGCTTGGATAATTTGAAAATAAAAAAAAAGCAACTTCTTTGGAATCTGGGATGTAAAAAGCTGGATTAAAAGCCTAAAATTGATGGAACTAGTTGAAATTGCTCAGTAATGGATAAACTGTTGAAACAGCTGGCATTAAAAGATAAAAGTTTGCAGCCAGCCACCAGGGGGCAATCAATTTGTCTTCAATTGTGAAAATGTGATTTATTATTGACAGATAAAGTGTATATCTTCTCAAAACTGTATTAATCAATCTCTTCCAAACCACAATTGAAACCACAATTTACAGAAAATTGTGTCTGAAAACAAAATAATAAATGTAATAGATAAACAATTTGAATAGTAAGCTCAAAGTATTTGACAAACCACTTGGATACTATAGTTAGCTAAAGTATAAACAGGTCATATAATCCATTAGCTAAATGTTATGACTGGTAAAATATAAACATTCAGCAAGGAGCAGTGGATAAATAGTCAGTTGTCATAAGTCATGAATAACCTGAAATATCCTGCTTCTGCCAAATGTTATTATCCCCAGAGCTCAAGATGCATCTTCACATTCAAAAACCAAAGATAACCAAGTGATTATCATATATGACAAGGAAAAGCACCAAATACTCACATTTGAAAAGCTAAAATAAGCATTTTTGCATTAAAGGGGGATTTTAAAAAACATCAGAACAGTTGCTGTTTAATTAATAAATTAGTCAACCAACTGTTTTAACTAATTTCTTCCCAAGTCAGAGAACATGCTGATTAGGTTGAATGAAAATTCCCTGTCATAAGTGTGAGACGGTCTGTCTGCAGGATGTGGTTGTCCAGTAAGAGACAGGCTGCTTTCAATGCATTCTGTGCATGCTGGGATGTGTTCCCCTCAGTAAATGAAAATACAGCAAGTGAGTGAATTCATGTTTAAGGTTCAATGAAAGGCTAAAATTTCTCTTAGGTGTGATTCCACAAAGTGCATTGCTGCACACAGACGTGTGGATGTTTTAGGGACCAAATATTGTGCTGAATTATCCCATCTATCCAAATATACCACTCCAGTAGCTCAGGCTCAGATAACCTCAGGTCGACCTGCCCTGTGGGGACTCTATCTGATGAGATCCGATCCTTTCTTTGTCAGAAATAAGGATGTCTAGTCCTGGACCAGCTGCAAACAAAGGGGTCTGGGCCAGCAGTCAGTGCAATACAGGGGCAATTATCTGCACAGAGGCTATAGAGATATTGAGAGGATGGAGTAAAAAGAAAAGGAGGTTATAATCCTAGAAAGTGGTATAGATTGATTCTGCCAGACAGGGGTGTTAAGAGGGTTCCTAGACTGCAAACTCACCCCCACAACCCCAATTGCTGACCCTCCATCACAACATGACAACACTCCAATACCTTGCCCCTACCCCCCAACCACAAACAGAAACTCCCATTACATTCATCTCCTCGGGGTATTGCACTCAACAGACACCCATCCCGGTCAGGGGCAAAGGCCTCTGTGTGGGGAAATTCACACATTCAAAGAGTACCTCATGCACAACATAAAAACACACACACACACACTCACGCAGAGCCACTCCAGCCACCTACTTGTGTTACATAACACATGCCACTGCCTACCCATCCACCACCGGATCCGCACTACACTCAGCCACCGACGGAGATGCATCACCAGAGCTCTTTCACTGCACTTCCCCACTTCTCTGCCGGGAAGAATCATTTCAGACACGAGGACAGGTCCACTGATGCTAAATGACCCATGTTTGTCCCTGTGGTGTAAACTGACATTTCAGTCAGATGGACTTTTCCCCAAACGTGACATCTGACAATCCATGAGGGTGAGCGAGTGTGGCCAAAGGATTTGTTTGGAAAGTGGACCACTAATTGTGCCCAAGCTCTCACTCGCCAACCCACTAAACGTAGGGTCCTATTTACTAAAAGCCCTATTGGCATGAAGAGACCACAGGAAGATTTGTTTTATTGTCTAAACAGACAAAACGTAGCTTTGAATTAGCTGGGGCCTACATTGGCCGCCAATTTTTTCTTAGGCCAAAGCCAGATTTCATGCCAGATTTTGACACAACAAAAGATACCTTTTTGGAGTGGAGGGTCTCTTGAAGCCAAAGATGTGAAAAGCCACAATTTAGTTGTGTGAATGTTTCAGAAAGGCCTTACACAAACATTTGTTATGTGAGTTATCCCTTGCTTTAAACATATTTTTCGTGCACATACTTGTAAGTGGACAAACCTGCCCTGCAAGTCAGCACAGTGCTGCGAAGAAACCCATTTGCTGATGAACTAAATGTCCTGTAAATGTCTTGCAAAATGGATACAAATGGCTCACTATGCTTTAACACAGCAGCAGGGTGCATCTCTAGACACCAGTTGGTCCAATTTCACAACATAATGGGCCCAAGAGCACAACGGGGCCTGAGATGTAGTGTGTGGCAACACAAGTGTCATAATTCCTCCTTTTTAGCAGTACAGTATTTCATTTGAGGCCAGCAGTTCGTTCCAGTACACGAACACAAAATCGAGGCAGAGCTCATCTTCTGAGAACGGCGTCAGGCTGCTGAATGCTGCACTTTTCACGCCAGACTCCTCAATGAGGAAAATCTCATCATCCAAACCAGAGCTGTTGAGAAGCTGCACTGACACAGCCCTGAGCAAGACTCCGAACGGATTATATTAACTGCAGAGTGTCCGTTCACACAGACGACGATACAGCCGCTCAGTTTACAGCACTGTCTTATAACAGAAACGCTGCATTTAAAAAGGACCAAATGGTGCTCGGCGAACAGTGTAGCATTCTGGTGGCCTTTTTCTTCCAAATCTCCATAGTAACATCACTCATAACTGGCAGCCAATTGAGAATACAACTCTTATGAATGAGTTCTTCAGACTTTACTCACTTTTGCCTTCTTATGCGTGCGGTTAGTCTCTTGTGTCCTGGCATTTTGTGGCCTACTATAATTTAGGTTGAACCATGAGATAAATGTGCCGTCTTGTTGCCAGAGGCTCCAATTTTTCTAAACACAGGGCAACTTTCCTTACACTCTTTTTCATGATTTATGCATACATATACAAAACACTGCAACAGTGAAGTTATTAAACTCCCTAAACACAAAGAGATATTAACCATTTTGCCTCTGGAAAAGTTGGAAAATGAAGGCCGAGTGTTCAATGATAAACTTAGACCCCTAAAACCACATGGGTATAATGCATTAGCGTGATGACTTCTGCTCACCACAAGTCATTATTTGCTTGCAAAATGGAAACAAATGTTTAAGGACTTTAAAATGTTCCACAGTTTTTAAGTATTATCTCATTAATAATGCAGCTTCTAGTCTATGCACCACTGACAAAAGCCAAACCTGTTATTCTGCATTTTCACTGCATGATACAGCACAGCTCTACTTAACTCCACTCGCCCATTTTAGGTTTTCCATTATCAAAAGTGGTGGAGAGTACCTAGTACTTTATTTGGTAGCACAAGGTTGCTCAGGGTTCAAAGCTGAGATCATAGAAGCTGGAGTTAAAACACTGCAGACCACTGATTGGTCAGAGGTTATTATCACTAGCATGACACAGGACATATGCAAAACTACATCAATTTGAAATAGCCAAGCTACCGTCAATGTTAATTTCTTACACTGATTCTGCAAATGAATGCAGACACTGTAGGCAAAAAACATTCTGGTTTGACATCCACTTGTCGTCCAAGTGGTTTTGGAAATCCTGGAAAACCATAGGCCACCCTCTGAGAACCATGTAGCTTTTTATTAGCTTAGTAAACTTGGATAAACTGGCTACTACTGAAACCATCCCTTCGTCTTTCAACTCCAAATCCATTCTTGCATCAAGTTACTAATCCAACTCTAAACAATGACCAGAGCAGAGCAGAGAAAGCTTTGGCCCAGATATCAGTTATGTTATCCACATATCTGCTGGCTACACTGGGACCACAGAAATATGTGTCCTTGCCCCCAGAGGCTAATTTGTAGTCAGATCATTAGCTTGTGGGTTCCAAGATTTCTGTCATTAGTGGCCACAATTTTTTCCATTCACTTGACCAGATTTTTACAAATGTCAGACAAACTCCATCATACAATTAACAAATTGCATAAAGTCCACTGTTTGGTTACCACTGAAAGCATTAAACAAGTTTGGCATAGAAGATGATGTCACCTGAAAACTGCAACTAAACTGAGTGGATAATATCCGCAGTGGAAAACAAAATAGAGAAAAAGACCTTGTACCAAAAGTAAGTTGAGACAAACTATGCAGCTCAAATGGGACATTAGCGCTTTCTGAATCACTTAAGGAAAACAAACTCAACATAAAAAGAGTGAACAGCATTCAGCCAAAGAGTGCCACAGGAAGTCAGTCTTTACAGCTTGGAACTGATGTCCTGTGCTCAGATGTCGGGTCCAAAATGGGAACTGCGATTGTGTTCCTAGAGGGGTTGTTGAACATGCAGTTCACATACCCCACCACATGACATGAGTCCTGGGTCATGGCCAGGGGGGATTCAGCAGTGGAACAACTTTAGGTTAGCCCAGTCGGGGAAAAGCAGGAAACGGGGGTATAAACAGTAAATGGGGGGTCACATTACACTTCCTCTCCAGTGATTCCCACAGAATTAAACTTCACAACAAACCCTCAGAGTTTAGATATGATTCACAAAAACAAGTGCCTAAAATATCTCTGCTGATCCAGACTTAAGCTGGTTAACAGATGCAGATACTTTATTAAAACCAACTGCCACAATTCTTTTTTTTTTTCTTTTTTTTTGCAGCAAGTGTGCTTTCCCACAATCAGCAACAAAATATACTGGAAAACAAGCACCTGGCATGTTGCCTGAGTGAGTCCTTTGAAGACAGTGAGCACAAGGCCAGAGGACATGCCACAACACCATCAAAACAATGACATCTACAAAAGGAATGTAGGACCTGGGTGATAACGCTCAGCTGGCACATGTTTAACAAGCTGTACTGACAAGAGGGTTAACCTCAAAAGTAGTGCTCACACGATTCTCAGCTCAATGAAAATAAACTGAGAAGAAGTGATAAGATATATACAGTAAGGATATTCTATTTACAGCCAAGTGTGAGAGCAAATGTCAAACCGCTGCATGCACACATCAAGCCTTAAAACTACTACAAAAACACCACATGATTCGACCCTTAGGGTGTCTAAAGCAGTAGATAAGTATAATAGAAACCTATTTCATCCTCACAAAACCCAGTTTATGTCTCATTTTCTAAAAAGATTTGACTTTCATAGAAATTTCTCAGTTAGGCTGTAGTGGTGGGAAATACAACCAGATAAGGAACAAAACAGCCCTGCAACCTTTTATGCTCAACAGGATTCATTCACACAGCAGAACACTGACTTTCGTGAATAACTCCAGCAACCTCATGTGGAAACAAACAAACTCGAGGCACGTCCTTGAAGATTGACTGACGCAAAAAAACTGTGACATGTCCCTGAGCTATTAAGGGAATTACATTGAATTTCCACAGCCCTGAAACCTTTAAATAGTCTACTTGTTCTCAATTACGTTGCTCACCGAAAGCAGGAGGAAGAGACTTCTAATACAAAGCTACAGCTAGCATAGTGTATGCCGTCATATTCTGCAGCATTATGGCCTCACAAACTGCAGGACATACTTCCTGTATCCGGCATTTTCCTCTTCAGTGAACAAAATGTGCTCTCTGAGGGCCAGAAAAGTCCCTGTATGAGATTTCTCTTCAAAGGATTTTTTTTCCTCAATAACTGGAAAACTAAAACAAGATCACTGCCTTCTTTTCTAAAACCTGTTTTATAAAAAAAATTAAAAATACTCCTGCGCTCCAGGTTGATTCCTTGCCATGATTCCCCATTCATCCCCAATTAAAAGGGACCTAAATCCTCCCACAGCTGAATTTCCAGAGACAAACTAGTCTCAGATAACCATTTCTATTCTAAGGACACTTCATTCTTCACCGTGATCCTCTATCCATCCCCAACCTGGATGAGGCCAAAATCTTCCCACAGTTAGTCACGGGACTGCTGGCAGGCGGAGGGGACTTGGAGGCATATGCGCCTTTCCATCTGTTGCTCACTCACTGCTTTCCAAACCCCTTCCTCTGTCAGCAGCCATCTGCTTCCAGCCCTACCCCACTGGCAGGAAACATGAGCACTTCCACCATAGGATATCGACGATGCACACATTAAAAAAAAAAAATCAAGAGCCTATGGCTAATTTAAATGGCTGCTGTCTCAGCTGTAAAGAAATAATGATAATGTTAATAGAGGGAAGCTAAACCATACATGTGGGGCTGCAGCTTTCAATTATTTTTATTATCCAATTTACCTTAGTTTCTGTATTAATCCATTAATAGCTTGTAGAGCTGCACTATTTGTAACTATATTGAGGATCAAATTATTGCTTAAGTATTTTTTATGCAAACATTTGCTGGTTTTTGCATCTTAACAAATTATGTGAAGACACCACATCCTGGACTGTGGTACTTTTCACTTTTTCGACCATTTCATAGACAAATAGATTATTATGGAAAAATAATTGCCAGATGAATCTATAATGAATATCTTTAAATGCAGCCTTTAGTCTATAAAATGTCAGAAAATTGTGAAAAACACAATTTCCTTCCGCCTAAGGTGATATATTTAAATTGTTTTGTCTGGCCAATGCTCATTATCACGAAAGAGAAAGAAAGGAGGAAATTATGACAATAATGGCTGAAAAATGGAAAGTTTTATTTTTGCTTTAAAAAAGCCACTTACAATAACTATGATGAATTGAAGTGAAAATAGCATACTTTTCAACAAGATAGCTGCACTGACTAACTCTGCTAACAATGTCTGCTTATCAACTCTTTGTTAACTCCTTAATAACTTGTACCACGGCTCAGTTTAGAGAGGTCACCGCAAGTAAATGTTGTTCTTTGTTCAGATTATCAAGTAGACAATGGATACACTTTGTTATTTCTTGCTGTCAGCGTTAGCATTGCTAGCATGCTAGTGAGCCTTCATTTTACCAAAATCTGCCCAGTGGCAGACAAAACTGCACAAAAAAGTTAGGCTCATGGCAAACCAAACTAAACGTACAATAGAAAAAACTTTTGCGGTTGCCTTTCTAAAAAGGCAGTAGTAAAAGTCAATATATTCTGTTGTGATGAAGGGGTTATTGTGCACACAGAATTTGCTAGCTAGCAAAATAGCTAGTTTTTATTCTATCTTTTATTGTTTATATTGTTCTATACTTTTTATTCTCCACCATTTTATTTTATATTACGCTATTTTTTCACACTATCTTTGTTTACACGGATCCTTATTTCTGCTATCCACTTCGCACTGTAAGGGTACAATTTCCCCATCGTTGGATAACTTTAAACTATAAACATCCACTCATTGGTTCACCTCTACTTAGATGGGATAAAAAGATGAAGGTGGTGGTGTCTATACTATGGTGAATTTAAGAGAATACTGTATATTGTACATTATTACAATAAGTGTCTCATCCCCACAGCACATATACTACAGTTCAGTCATTTTTAATTTAATTGTAAAAGCCACATCTTCTCAATTGCCCATACTATTAATAACTAGCATTGCAATGTCTTTGCAGCAGTAAGAGAATATCAAGCATATTACACCACCTTATATCACTGTAACTCTGCTTTTTCTTCTGCTTTCTTTCGTCTAAATCTAATGAAGCTGCTCAAAGCCCAACAACCACAGATTCATGTGTGGTCAGAACAAACGCTTATCTTACTCTGTATTGAAAACCTAGTGATTCAAACGAACTCAATGGCCCTTCCCTTCAATAAAACATGAGATCAGAGCTACTCCACAGTACCCATTAACAATGTCAGAATACGACAGAGAAAAAACAACCCTCTACTTTCTGTTCATAAGAGATTAGGATACTCTAAAAAATAAAAAAAAACCTGACCAGCTCACCCCCGCCCCTCTATATTCAGAACACAAGAAAAAAATTAGCTGTCCATCAATGGGAGAGAGAGACTCTTTGTTCAATAGCACAATGGAGGACATTCTGCTGTGGAGGATAGCGTCACATTCAATAAGCCGATGCTATGGTGCTGCAGCAGAGAGGACAGCAGGGCTGGTGCAGAAATGACACTCTGACCCCGCAGACCTCCCAGGCCTTCAGACCTCGCCTCTGTTTACAGCCCACCAGTTCAGCTCATCTCTGCTGACCCGCGGTCAAGAGTCGGGTGCCGTGTTAAAATGCTTTTCAATGGGGATGGAATGAGCGCTCTGAAGCTGCAGATGAGAGAAACTTTACAGGCTAATCAGGAAAACAGGGAGTCTTTTGAGAGCGAGGCATGTGCAGACCCTGTTAACTGCTCTGCATCTGTTAGGGGTGAAGTCTGTTACTACTACACTCCTGAGAATAAACCTGTGACGTAATTATGATGTGTTCATTCAACACTGAGTCTCAAAGATTAAACAGGGATGAAACCTGATACTTGCAGTGCTGAACACAGAGGTGCTTCCACTACTACAGATGCTACGGAGGATCTGACAATGTCTTTTAGGGAATGGGAAATCAAAAAGAAGCGTATACTTTTATCAATGCCCGCATGGGGGAGTAGACATGGGAGCTGCGTGCACGTTTCAGGTGATTTTTCAGATTATTCCATGTTACATCGCATCAAAAAGGCCCAGCTGAGAGCTTGACATTAGTGTTGTAGACCTCTGAGACATGAGATACAGCAAAGAGTATACTTCCTAAGATGTCTAACTATTCTTTAAGAATGTCAAATCCTGACTGTTTGATGAAAAATATTACTTGAATTAACAAAGTCGACAAATATGTCCTTTTTGTAGTTGTTATTCCTTTCTGTGTTAATACTCCTGTCTGCTTCTCCAAACTAAGGGCGTGCCAACTGCTATCTAACATCGGAAAAACACTGACTGTGGTTAAGTACCTCATAAAACTCTACTTCCAAAAAAGTCAATCAATAATGATCAATAAAGTTGGGGTGAAGAAAAGCTAGCCAGCTAACCTCAACATGAAGAAACCTACGTCAGCTCCGGTGGGAGAAAGCTTTGAGAAGGGCTTTAGAAAATAGGATTTTGACCCTAAAACATAGACCAGAATGAGATTAACAGAACATTTTCAGACTTAAACATATAACGATCACTACTGGCCAATGTACTGGCCCTTTAAGACTGCTCAGATTGCCACAAAGTTGAGGTGTTATAGATAACCGCTTCAGAATAATGGAAAAATAATTAGTACCCACACATTTCTAAAGATACCAACCTCCGTGTTTAACCTATGGTTTCTTTGTGACTCACTATGTAGAAAAATGAAAGAGAGCAGGCCATAGTTGGGCCTATTCCATGCTTCACAGATGTGTTTATTTGAAGCTTTATTTAGGCACAAGATCTACAACTAGTAAATACTTACTGAGCTACTCTATAAACACCAGCATTCCACATTAACAGCAATTTACATTGACATACCGTGTAAGCAACACAGCTGGTGGTATTGACTGACATTTCTAACTCTATAACAGTTTCTAATCCATATTCACAGATACGCTTTTGAAATATAATGAGCACATTGTAAAGACAACACTTGCCAGAAGTACGAGCGGCATTTCTCTGACACAGATGGCCGGCAGTGACAACTGTAACCCAGTTCCTAGAATCACATTCAAACACATAACAACCTTTAAACCGTTACAACCCATTGGAAGACCCCAGTAAAGCCAGCCTGTAGCTCAGGTTTAATGAATGATTATTAATCAGGACTACATTTCTCCTCATGATTCAGGAATTAAACTACAAAAGCCGTATTATAGGAACTTCTGCTGTGTCATGACAGCATGTGGTCAATGAAAACAGTGCTAATTAAGATAGTTCAGTACATCTGACTTGTCAGGAGGAAATAAATCCCGCTTCAGCAGCAATGGAAAGATGCATTATCATCATTCTCTGCTTGTGATTAGCAGATGAGCACTCTGCTTCACTCTCCCTGGCAATTGACTACAAGAGAGATGCAGTGTGTACCAGGGAGCTGCTTAGGTGCCACACAATGCCTACAGAGAGCTGTGAGGCTTCACTCTGTGCGCTTTTTGTATCTCTCTGTGTCGTCCCTACTGCTATCCCTGCTCACAATGTCCCATTGTGCCGGCTTATTAGTCCTTTCTTGAAATCCCAAGCACCCCTCTTGAGCAGCAGTGGATTTAGGTGACTGCCCTTGCTCTGACATTGGACCAGCAGTTGGAAATATGGGTGTCAGCGTGAGCTTTTGGATTTTTCCAAAACACGGTTATTGCTCAAGATGCAGGATAACATTACAGCGATGTATCATCATAACACTCGGCTAAAGGAAATACAAACAGGTCAGAAATCATAACCTGCTGCTGAGAAAGTGTGATGCCACTTTGAGGCTAAAAAAACATTTACATCACCCTTTTCATCACTGACCCATGCTGTTCTGGCTCTTTACTATCAAACAGTCTGTCAGTGCTTTTGTGAATCATAAGGTCGGGCCATATCTATTGAAATGGCATATTAGGGTATGAAATAAAGTGTGTATATATATATATATATATACACACTTTATTTCATACTTTTTATATGCGTGTATGTTGGATAATAAAGACTATTTTTATTATTTGCACATCAACGCCCATCCTCACCTCCTCTTGGGTTTTCCTTAGATTAGTTTTCTTTTTCCCCTCCGTTTAATGAGGCTTGGGAGACAGGTGGTTCTTAAATAACGATGTTGGGCTCCGTGCTCGATGGTTCTCAGCCATGAGTCACCAAAGTATACATCTACATATTCTCATAGAACAGCTGGTATAATATCTATGTATAATTTAAAAACAAAACAATGTTAACAGTTGTTTTCAAATGGGACAGGGACACCAGTCGGTTGTTGCCCCGTCTATCCACCATGACCTCCTCCCTTCAGCAGACTTTGTCGCTCTTTATACTAAACCACATCAACTCCTGATGTGCTCTTGTCAAAATAACTGCAGCCGTACAACAAACATCACATGTATGTTTTTCATGGGTATATGTATGAACAGTGAATGAGATCAACCTACATATATCTATGTATTTTCAATTACCTACACAACATCCTGCAAATTTGATAGGAATATAAATCATGGTAGCAATCAGACGTCCTGTTGCAAATAGACCTAAAGAAAACTATTCCCAGGACGTTTATGGAACACTCCTCCGCACTGAAATGAATGGCTAAAAATAACTGGAATCACAGTACAGATACCATCTCTGCAGCTGTCTTCATATATCACTGATCTAGATTTTATTTTACTTGCATGCGCTCACGTATTCGTACCCCATCCCTTCGATAAAATGCCTGACCACTTCCTGGCTCAAACCATAGTTCAAAGTTCAAGATGTAATCTAGTTTTGAGTCATTAAAAACCAGATTTACAAATATTTGTTTGTTCCTCTGAATAAATGAAACGATCTGCTATTTCAAACAATTAATTATGCAGCAAGGACATGGTGTCCAGTGTCTTGCCAGATGACTGTTGGGTATTCATTAGCATGGCCGTCTGTATTAACTCTGATGAGGAAGTTAAGGGCAAGCCTTGAGGTGAAGTAAATACAAACCAGACAAGGGGCCAGAAACTTTGTCCAGTCACATAGAGTTCATGTTGTGCAACACTAGTCATGTATATATATATACTCTAATTTATGTTCCCTTCCCCCCTTGACAGTATGTGACTCAACAACATAAAAGATAGAGTTTAACTTGATATCAGTTGATCAGTGCTGTGATGCAATCCTCAGTTGGATATTCTTGGCTGAGAGCTAAAAACTTTGGTCTGCAACAAACTTTCTACTGCAGCATCAATGTCACTTCACGGTGAGGCTTAAAGATGGCCCTCTGGCAGAAGACTGGCCGGTTTAATTGGAACGATTAACAAGGCCATATCAAGAGAATTAACAGATTTGGCTCTTAATGAAAAAGGTGGAGCTACTCATTAGATGTGTTTAAATATAAACTAAAAAATGACAGTTTTTAAAAAGATGTAATCTAATCACACTATTCTTTTAATTTTTTTTATTAATTTTTCTGTGCTTATGTATGGTTTTTCTCTGTTTTATAGACCTAGTGATGACAATTGTGCTTAATTTTGTCCTGAATCGCATTGTTATTCAGCAGCATCCATCAGTAATTGTAGGTCAATCTGTTGGTCAGTGCATCCAAAAAGTACAAAAAGCTACTGAATATGTCCCATCATGGGACTGTGTTACACAGAGAGTCTATGAGCTGATTGCTCACGTTGATATGAAGCCTATCCCCTGGACTGACTCCAGAATAAAGACAGAGTTTAACTGAAACAGCCACTGAGAACATTTTATGGATTAGGCCAAATTGTTGTCCAGGAAATTGCACTTTTCACTTCAGCGTAATAGATAAAGCCCTGGTTTGAAGCTCCATCTAATCCTGGAGATTTAGAGTCATTTTAGCATTATGTAAGTGAAGTTTCTCCATCCTTCAGGTCATGGATCATAAAGACATTTTGTAAGTGTGATTACCAACCAGGCAAAGCGATCAACTACCTCTGGGTCCTCAAAAGTCCCAGCTCCACTTTCCATTAGTTGATCTTAAGTTACTGCTCCAACCTGTGATTCTTTTGTGTAGGTGTGAACACAATAATAGCACTCAACTAACCACTGAGGATGTGGTCTCTGATTGGTTTCCAAACTAGCTCAAGAAGAGTTCATGTGACATTTATCTGACTGCTTCAACATTTGAGCTAAACTTCTGTGGCCAGATGTATTTCTGTGATGCAGCAGCGCACACAACCCAGAATAGTTTCATTAATAGTAGCAAACTGGAGAATTAACTGAGCATGTGTGAAAGTGTGATGCAGTATACTATTTCCTTCAAATGAATTTGGCATTCTGCTGGTATACTTTTACCTTCTTTATTACCCAGCTACTCACCACAGGTATGAACTAATGCTAACTCGGCTTCATGTAAAACTACACAGCAATGTCCTCTCACAGAAATATGTCCCAGTCTAGAAAGCAGTACCTTCTTCCTGTATTTACTTTGTTGCTCCCGCCCCGGACTCATCTGACCAATAATCAAAGTGAACGCTCTCACATAGTTTGTGTGCATGTTGTTGTTGTTTCGCTTGGACCTTTCTCTATGTGAAACCAAGGGGAAAATTCTCCAAGTTTACAAACTTATTTGGCTAAATGAACTATAGGAATTAAATCTAAATCTGATTGGGAAATATTTCATAAAATAACCTCAAACAGACATGTAAAAGCAGATAGTACTTCTCAGTACTGGCTGGTTTTTGAGCCTCTGTGATATGTGCACTGTACCTGGTGGGAATTATGTGCAACAGGCACCCAACAACGAATTTTTCCCTCGGGCGCCCAAACATTCATAATTACCCTGCCACGCTTCTCCAAGCATCCTGGATTGGTAGCAAAACATCTTCAAGACTTTAACAGTGAATCTACTTTCCAACCAGCTCCCTAAATGTCTGTACTGCCATTTCGCTTGTACATTTCCTGACCTGGCCATTCTCACAGCTCGTCATCAATGACATGCCTGTCTAATTCAGATAAGCATCAGTCAAAAGCATTGTTTACAAAAAAAAGAGGAAAAATGTTATTTGAAATTACAATATGAATTTGGCACAGAGACCAAGCAACACCCTGAATATCAAATCAATGCAAAGGGAACACTGAGTTGAAAGAAATCCCCATAGGGCAACACAGAAACCAGCATGGTGTGTCATCATCATATAAAGGTCTTATTAATCAACAAAACAACAGGGAAACCTGATCAACAATGGGAATTCATTTTGTCAGGGCTGTAATTTATATTCACTCTTTCTTCAGCATTTTCAGCTAAATGCACGAGCCACTCGTTTCTTAGCAACAGACTCTGCAATGATGCAAGATTGAAGAGGAACAGCTCTGCAGTTCCACAGTGCAGGTGAACACAAGTCGGCCAGTGTCTCCTGTTGCAGCTCTTCAAAGCCTCTTGAAGTTACAGTTATTAAGGCAAGCTGCATCTCATTTAACAGCATGAAAAAGCACCAGAATTTACATCAAAGCTAGTGCAATGTATTTTGTGGGGTAGGGACACCAAAATGTGCTATGCCTTCTGATATACAGTGTAAGAAATATCAATTCAACGCCAGCCTTCATACACATAACGTCAAAGTTTACCCCAAGCAGGTATGTTTAACAGATTCATAAATAAACGCTTACAGGGAGAATATTTTGCCTTTCTGTTGTTCAGCTTTGAGTGTTTTGTATGTATTTTGTATGAGCCTGCAGGTGTGGACACAACGCCACAACTATCATAGTTTTGTGTCTTTTCCCAACGATACCCAGAGAAATACAGACGATGTGACATCCTTCTGAGAGATTTCTAATCTCAAACATCAGGTCTAGCATGCAGCACGTCAGAACCAGAAAGCAAGGGGCTTGTTTCTAATCTTTGTGCTAATGTTCGACAGTCACACAGGATGAAACTGTGAGGAAGATGTCACAGAAACAACAGTTCCTGCACCAACAGAGGCCGCAGTATGTTAATGCTGTCCATATGTTGTGTTTGGACAACACTAAAAAGGTACAGCAGCCTTCAGACATGACCCAATATTCATGAACTTGTTGGCTAGCTTTCAGTGTATATTTAAATGCTAACACACGGTCTTTTCTGGGGGTTGTTAAAGGGCATTCTGGGAAAAAAAAACTATTCTGAAGTGAACACAGCCGCCTGAGAAAGAATGCACAATAAAAGTGTAGTTCAACACCACAAAATGACTACTAGAATGCTTTTTATTTATGACACCAAACTCTGGAAGCTGAAGGACGATTATTTTTGCACATTTTTTGGGAAACAGAAACAAAACATTTGCTTCAAAACAGATTTGTGAATAACGCCAGCAATAACCTTTCTGTTTTTGAGAGGTACATCTAAGAGATAACTCATAAAAGGCTCCAGTGTTGTCCCATCAAGATACAGAATAAAGACATGCCTTCATTGAGATAAATTATGCAACAATCCTCTGGGAAAAAAAGGAGAATCATCCTTTCCTGGGTGAAGTGAGACACCACAGGCCCACCAGTTGTTTATTATAACATGAGGATGAATTTCATTTTACTGATCTGTCGTGAACCCATGAACACATTTAAATCAGGGTAAATGTCAAAACTCAAAAATATTATTTAACATCCAGCGGAAGCTAAATAAAATCTGTCCCTGCCTGCTGTGCCGTCGACTACATTTCCATGCACAAAATGTTTTGGTTTTTGATCTTTTTCCAAAAAGATAATATTCTGACTAAGCTGTTTACATGGCTAATGAAAATGAATATTCCACTAATACTGTTGTTTACATGCAGCTGTGTATACACTGATTTATGTAAAAATGCTCCCATGATGTAATAACCTGTTGATATCCAAGTCTTTCATAATGTTTTAAAAGTAAATGTGTTTGTCCCAGAAATGTGGGATTTTCTTCTGGGCAAAGACACCAGCTTGGCAAACTGTGGCTACCTGGTTTGTGTGCAACAACCGCAGCAACTCAGAGAGCTGACCGCAAACAGACAAGAGGTTATGTGGTGCTAACTGCGGTAAAAACCCATCTGACACGTATATTGTAAATGTGTAGGTAGAAGTACAAAGAATGATACAAAAACCTGAATAATACTGGCTAACCTACATGCTACATATCCAAATCAAACATGCCGTTTACATGAACCACGTCAAATTTGAGATATTGTCATATTCTGAATGATAGTAATATATATAGTGTGTATGTCACTGAGATATATCACGGAATATCCTGAAACATATTCAGTGTTGGTTGGATATTCTGAAGAAGATCGTCTCTGATAATAATGAGTTCTGTTGATAACTTTAAAATATTGGTATATCATCAATCTACATTCAAACCAACAAGTCAATGTTTTCTTTAAAGCTGCATTAAAGTGGCTTTTTTTTTTAAACATCCAACAACATTTCCCTCCCAGGAATCCTTGCCACTGACAAGCTGTCCAAACCTCCTGAGAGCTGTAGTTGTTGAATGCTATTAAAACTGCTATATTTAGGTGGAAATTGTCAAATTGTACAGCCTACTGCAGAAATACTGACTACATTTACATGAACACTAAGATTATTAAAAATTGGACAATATTCTTGTGATACCGCTCATGTAATCTTTGAGTGGATATTCTATATAAGGCCTTTATCTGAATGTAGCATCTTCAGATTAAGACGTGTGGGATATGCTGATATTATTCGGGTTTCAGTGGCAGTCTTTGGACATATACTTATACAGTGCATTCAAAATATTCATCTCACTGACTGCAGTTTGTGACACACCGCCTCTTGTCTGTTTACGGTCAGCTCTGCGTGTTGCTATGGCTGTTGTACACAAACCAACAGTTTGCAGGGGAGATGCACACCCCGAAAAGAAAAACCCACATTTCTGGGAAAAACACACCAACTTTTTAACATCATCAAGGACTTGGATATCAACAGTTTTTTAATGTAAGCACAAATATCATAACGCCGACTTTGTTCGAGAATTTAGTTGAAGGAATGAAAACTTTGGAGAAAATATTTTGATGCAAAGGAACAAAATGGCACAAGTGACTCCAGCTGTCCATATTTTGTTGTGATAAACAACATTTTACATTGGTCTGAGTATCTGTGGCTGCCTGCCAACAGGAGCATTAATTTTCATTAGCCGTGTAAACATCTTAGTGTGAATACTGAACTTTTTCAGAGTAAAGGCAAAGACTGGAATATTTAGTGCACGTAATGAGATTAACTTGCATTTACTATCCCTCTCTAGTCCAGATTCACTCTCAATTCTGGAAAAATGATAAAACAACAGCACATGTTCTAATAATCGCTGCAGCTTGACTCCATAGATAATGTATTAAGATAATGCTGCTGAGGACATTATTGGAAGCAGTAGTGCACACATGTCCAGTCAGACAGCTGCTGTAAGACTCCTCCAGACCCCCTGACATCTGACTTTGATGGACAGTACACTGACTGCTGTGTCACACAGCCATCGATTGGATCCATGGGTGGGTGAGAAGCAGGGAGAAAACACATGAGAAACCGCCACCATAATTTAAGGCGTTTACATCCCACAGCACAGTGCATCATCCTCTCCAGGCTTTGACAAGCTGCTCAGGCTGATGTACAGTCCCTGTCATCCCTCTCTGGTCAGGTAATAACATTTGGACTTGATTTCCAGTGTGTGAAGAATACACACGCTGAGTGGCTTTATAACACACCCAATGATGTCCATCACGCCACCTCATTTTTTCTCTCCTGCACCCAGTGGAAGTACTCTGAGTGTGTGTGTGAGTCTGCATTGTTCACAGCAATCATCAGTTTAATGCAACATGTGATTTGGTTGCTTCTGCACCACTGACAGGAGTTCAAAATGGGGGAAAAAAGGGTCAGCCTGTAGTGCAGAAGGTGTAGAAACAGTTTTCCTTTTTGCAGATGCCATTTAACAGTAGAAGAGATTTTTAAGAGCTCATTACAATCACACAGGCTGCCTCTTGTGAGTGCAAGTGAACATTTTATTGTTAACACTGCAGTGTATGGGGGCAATTCACTCCTATGAGATCGGCTACGCCCCCAACCTCCAACCTCAAAGTGTGATTGTTGACACTGTGCTATGCGCCCATGACAATGTGTACATAAAAGGAAGGGAAAGGAGACCCCCCTCAAAACAGACACCACCACCCCCTCTCCCCCAACCCTCAATGAATGAGAAAACCCAGTATGATCCCCCCCCCCTCCTACTCACCTTCAATGGAGATTACATGCTCTCGGATCTGGTTCTGCAGGGCCAGGTCATCGATGCGCTCGATCAGGTCGTAGATAGCGTAAATGTTCGGGTGGACAGACTCGAACCGATGGATCTCTGCTCTGATGGCCGCTGAGTTGGACAAAACAAACTGCGAGCCCGCTGAACCTTGCTGGTTAGCCTGCCCCGAAACAGTCCCCGAACCGAACTGGCCAGCCCCTGAGCTTGCAGACGATCCGGATCCGAACTGGGACGGGATGGACTGGGGCACTGGGACGGGAACTGGCGCCGGGACCGTGCCTGGAGTGGGCATGGCTGGCTGAGACTGCTGCGAGATACCGGACACTGGGACGCTCGACTGGAAATTCATCTTGGGTTTTGTTGTTTGGGTTTTTGGAGCGACTAACTCTTCTTTTTGTGTGAAACGGCAACACAGATATGCAGACTAGAATTTGGGATTCAAGCGATGCGAACAAAAGAAGTCCGCGCGAATTGATGGTGTGGAAAACGATCGGCGCAGAAGCATCAATAGTTGGTCGCCAATTGCAACAAAACGCGGCTCGTGTTCATATTATTAAAACTTGACTGTGATTCATTTTCCGTTATTGGCCAGATCTGTCCAGGGCCCTTTTTTCAGTGGCTTACAAACCCGCAATGCCTACCACTGGGACACTCCTCTGTGGGCTGCACCGCTGTTGTGGTCAAACCCGTCTTCCTTTTAGTTGCTCTGTTTGAAGGAGACAATGGGCTAGGCTTCAGCACGGCGCCCTGGTCCACTGCCTTCAATGCGTTGTTTCTGCGCTGAAATGAAATAGCGTTTAGTCCTCTTTGGTCCAAGTGGTCCCTGCCCAGCGCCCTCCTCCGCATGCTGAAACGTCACCCAACACGTAATTGTACTTGAGATGGGGGAGGGTGTGATTGGATTTGGTGGAGGGGGAGAAAAATCGCAACGTGCACATCATTATAATAACCTACCTGACAGTTATGCAACCGCAAAAACTGGCTACTGCAAGATACACAAGTAGATACTGCGATTACACGAGGAAAAGCACTCGCTGTTAGCCCTCGTTATTGTCTAGATTTAAAACTAAAACTCCCATGTAGGCCTACACTTTCTCACCAGCGTGCACGCGCTCGCGGACGCGCGTGTATGCACACATACTGCAATATATGTTTTAAATGGATTTCTTTGCACCAATATCCATATTTATCCTCTTCTAACTCCAAAATACTCCATAGTTATGTACAACTTTAGACTAAATCTTAAAACAGAATTGCAGTTTGATGTTTTAGTTTCAAAATCACACCTCATAAATCACCAAATACTCATTATCTTTTACTAAATGTACTGCCATCCCATCTCCTTCTCATACACATGTGTATTAGGCAATAAAAATAAATATTAAGTGCTTTTACACTGGACAAACCATGAAGAAGAAGTGCTACAGCAGAGTTTTTCAGTTATCCAAATGCCTGGGTGTCACATGAGGCCTAGTTTTTCCACAACACCACACTTCATTAAATATCGCTGCATATTTAAAGGGTCTTAGATTAAGGAACCTCATAAGAAGTGCTGTGATATGGATTATAATAGATCTTCCTTCCCTGCACTACAAAAGGAAGCTGCAGAGCCATCTGCTGGTTTGAATGCACATTACAACAACAGCTGTTCAAGGCCAGATGACTGTCACAATCAGTCAAAGCAGGAGTGTTGGTGCAGCAGCGTGGGGCTGCAGATAACGACTGAACAAACAGACAAAAAGCATAAGTGTGTCAATAATGTGGTTTACTCTCAGGTTAAGCGTTTCGACTTTTACACGCTGGAAAGAGAGAAACAGAAAAGTGCCAAGATGAAAAAGTTTCACCGATAAAAAAGTCATTCAAATATAATTTAAGTGGGGAAAAGTATTACAGTTCCTAAACCCTCAGGCAGCCTGACGCTCCGAAGCTCTTTTCCCACACATTAATAATACACAGTCCAATAACCATTTTTTATTCTTCTTCTCAGTATTACAGTTGGAAACACAGCTTCAGTCTTGAGGTTAATATTGGTTTTCACCACAATCTGATTTCCAAGGGACATAACATGCAGATCATTTAAAAGAAAAAACCCTAATCACCTATTTTCAAAAGATGTAATAAAGTAAAATAAATTGTTGCCATGTATCTACTTAATCCAATGCTTATGTTTTCTTTTTGTGTGTTGATCAAATTATCTAATTCATTATGTAACCAAACCTGTTGTGACAGTGCTGATGATGATGCACATCTCTGAACAGCTGCAATATGACACATAACTTTTTATTCTTCGCTGCAGCCGCACCGTGTTGGACAAATGATACATTCAGGAGCAAGAAGGACCTGCTGCTTTTATGATTATGATCATTATTTATAATTTTCATGAATTAATGACCGATTGCTGCTTGTACTGAAGGAGAATTAGCCAGATCTTACAGTCAATCAGCTTCTATGGCTCTGGAGAGTCACTGTTTACGATGCATTGTTAGAATGTGAATGCAGACATCTACACTTCTCTTTATGTAACAATGAACCACTTCTGCAACACACTGCACGCCTCATGCTGTGCGTGTTATCTTCAGCCTTCTGCCACCATCTGTTGACCAAATTTGGAACTTCCTCCTTCCAAACACATCAACATGCTCATCCTGTTGCACTCCATTTTAGTGTAAACAACATTTATAAGCGACGCTGATTGTTTAATCCGGCTATAAAGATTTTGTCACTCTCCGTTTCATTTCACAGCAATGTTCCACTCATCACCTATCTGCATAACAATTACCTGCTGGTAGGTGAGCTGCTCTGATAAATAAAAAAGCAGCAGGAAGCCACAAGTGGAATTTGGTGGGTTTCAAAATAATGTCATGTTTATGGTTATCTGCAGCTCACGGGCTTCATGTTCTGTGCAATTACATGAATAATGCAGTTAATTTCCTGGCTCATTAAGTATATATTGACACATGATAGTGCTGGCATGGCTGCTGTGTATTATGTAATCAGGGATATGACACAAGAGTGGCCTGCAGGGCTCCACTTTTTGGCAAATGATGAACTCAACATGCTGCTGTAACAGTAACTACAGTGTACAACATGGTGTCAAGCAATCTGAGCCATTCTAACAGCACAATATATATCAGAAAATTTAAATATATCAACATTTGTATTATGTTATTTACATTTTAGTTATTTCTATAGTAAACAAACAACATTCTATATAGTATACCTTACCTAATAATTCGGTAAAATAAATAAATTAGATTAAATATAAAAACATTTATTAAAAGGGAATTTATTTATCCTTATGACGTTCTTAGACACTGTATTTACTAACATTACGTCCAGTGAAATTTAGAAGTTAAGAAATAAATATACATCTATACACTTACAGGGTTGGGTAGTAATAGATTACATTTAATTGAGATAACATAATCAGATTAGAAACATAACTATAATCATCCTAGATTACATTTAAAAAAAATTAGATTATTAACATTGTCAGATATTACCTGATTACCCTTTTTATTACTTTAAAATACGGCATTTTTGAAAAAATACTTTTAAAAAAAAGGGCAGTTAGATTACTAACATTGTCAATTATTACCTTTTTTTATTCATTTAAATTATGGCCCTTTTTGAATTCTGAAACTTTTTGTCATGATAACCAGTAAAATTAGCTCATGAAAAGTGCATCTGACATACAGGGCTTTAAAGATGCTTTATGGTCACTTTGTCCATGAACTGGCAGGATTTATTATTTGATAATTTAATACTTTTTTTCTTGTGCTGTTTGTCATGTTTTTTTGTTTGGAAAAAAATAAAAATATTCAGAAATAAAGTAATAAAGATGCTGCTCTTGCGTTGGAGGAGCAAATCCTGCATGTGGCCTTTGATTAAAAAACAGAAGCAACAAAACCTAGCACAAAAGAAACAACATCCCACACGCTGTAGATTAAACACTGTGAAATACTGCATTGGAAAGGTTTGTGGAACTCAAATGTTTGTGGATGTGTCCAATTTTTTAGTATAAGTTGCAATGTTTTTAAGTGTTTGATTTTAAAGTTATCCAAAAGTGTGAGATTAAAATTTTGAAACTCAGTGGATAAGGCAACTTATTAAAACTTGCAATGTAATGTGTGTTCAGTAACTGACTACATTTCAAAGTAATCTGACTCATAACAGAGAGGAAAAGAGAGTGAAGAATTTGTCAGTTTAACACCTGATCTCGTCTTTATTGGTTTAAATAAATGTCATATGAAATTACTTAGTTTTAGATTAAAGTCTGTTCCAGATAACTGCAAGATGACCTCAGATATTTGAGCGTTATATCTCCCAAATGACTCATTTGCTATCTTGCTCCGAATGATCTGCGAGAGACTCTGTGAGCTGCCCCCGGACACAGAAGTCATCATGAATACTAGAAGAGTCGAGTTTCATCGACACCCGGAGAGAAAAAAACACTGTGAGCCAACATTGATGAAACCTGTCTGAATTATTCATTCTTATTTTCACTTGCAAAGGACTAAATCTGAATCTTCAAGCTGTTTCTTTTCCACCTTGGCCCAAACCCTCATGTGGCTCTTTCCAAAGACCTCACCGTTAAACACACTCTGATCACACTTTACTGAAGACAAGCTGGAGCCAGAATCATTACTGTGCATTTATCCATCCGCCATAGATGACCGCAGAGAAACATCTTCATTCAGCGCGTGCCATACATACTGAATGATGTTTCTTTGCTATTGATCCGATAATAAAACCACAGTTGCATAAAATGCACACAGAGGCATCTCAGTGAGGAGGAAGCTATAATGCCATTCGAGGAACACATGGAAAGCCTCTTTACTTCCAGCCTGACCTTGATCATAATAAACACATATTTGTGCTCAGTGAGTTAAAGAAGGCAGTGATATCAAGCAGCTGAGCAGAAAACATTGACAAAGCACACCAAAAATGTGAAGTTAAAGGTCTTTTTTCTGAATGGTTTACATTTTGTTGAGTTGTGAAAGAAATCTTCAAAATCAGAGAAAAATCTGGAATTTTAAAAGGACAACTGTCTGTTTCTTTCTGCCAATGGCGTCATATCCCCTTTGTGCATGTGTCAACATTGTGGTTGTCTGCAAGAAGTTACAATAAATTGACCTTTAGAATTTGAGTCATCTGGATCTTAAATGATCAGAGAAATAAGATGATCAGTTATTTGAGAAGCACAGACTATTAAGGTAAAACTTTTTTCAGTGTTTTACTGGTTTTAATCAGTGGGTCAGACGTCTGTGGAAAATTTGGCTCCTGGTCGTCCTGAGCATCTGGGTCTCAAAGTCATCTGGGGCCTGTTGGTTATATTTGCTTATTCTGAATCATTTTCAGGTGATTTGATTCATTAAAGCACATTCAGCACAGTCCAGTCTCAGTTACTGTATGGCAACTCATGCTGGGAAACTACGTCAGTCTGCTGTTTGGAACCAAATCACCTGAAAATGACTCAGACTAACTGAAATAATCCTGATTTATATGGTAAACCAACAGACCTGAGCCAGCATTAGCTGCATCAGAAAAACACTGATTTTTAACATGAAACTGCTTTCTTCAGAGTTTTTACTGGCTTTAATCACCAGATATGTTTGTTTTGCAGAGGAGACCTCTGCGGATAATTCATCCTCTGATAGAAACCGCCTGGTGCTACAGGCTGAAACTCTGCCTTTTGTTACTGTTGCTCGAAGGAACCCAAACAACAGAAAATGACTTATTGTGTGTCTGAGTGAGTGTGAGCGTCTAATCACATGTATTTAGAGTGAATATGTTGAGCCGTGCCTCTCTACCCCCCATCTGAACCCTATTATGAGACTCACAGTCGTCACATATAAGTCAAACAATGACTCACTGTTTCATCAGACTGACTTTCTGATCATTCCTAATGAGTTGAGTTTCCTGTCTGCGTCTCAAATTAAAATCTCTCATTCCATTTGAAGATTTAATAAATGACACCAGAGCTCTCTGACTGCCGCTTGCAATTATTGTCTTTAATGCAGAAATAATTCATCTGTTGTGTAAATAACTGTGCGGTTTAATTGATTTTGTTTGTAGGTGCTTTTTCTCTGTGTTCTTCCGTGTGCTAAGGTCTCTATTTAAAAAAAGCAATCTTGATCTCCATTAAAGCTGCCAGGTTAAATACAGGATTAACTAACTAAAAGGAAGAGCCGCGGTATTGACTTTGACCTGGATAGACAATTAAATAGTCAGGAGCCATTTGTCTGATCACTTGGATGCTCAATACCTTTATAAGTGAATCAAATAGGTTCTGTTTAACAAAAGAAAAAGTGATATTAAAGGTTAAACTGAAAAACAATTGAAAGCTAATGTTAATGTTGCCACCTTTGCTTGTTTTACAGCACATAAAGGTGCAGCTCACTTTCCTTTTGAATCTTTGTTTTATAGACAGCAATTCAGTATATTTTTCTATTAATATATGCCATACATATATCATAAACATATTACAGTGAACAGACAGAGTATTGTCCTTTCTTTCACCAAAACTTAACTGCATCCTGGAATACCGACCAGCCGTGGTGTAACAAGTATTCAGATCATTACTAATACCACACTGCAGAATTACTCCACTACAAGTTAAAGTACTGCATTCAAAAACTAACTTCGGTAAAAGTACAAAAGTATCAGCATCAAAATGTACTTAAAGTATAAAAAGTAAACGTGCTCCTTATGCAGAATGGTCCCTCTCAGATTGTTTTATATATTATTTGGTGCATTTATGTTAGCAGCGTTTTGTGGAAATACTCAAGTGATGTACTCATGTACAGTACTTGAGTAAATTGCTTCATTACATTCCACCGCTGCCAACCAACGTCATTCAGCCTGGTGACTAATTTTTAATACATGCATCTGAGAGAACAGAGGACTCAAATAAAAAAGACGGATGCTTGTGCTTAATGGTGAATAATGCACCAACTGATGGGAGGAGATGACGGGACTGATCATTTATTTGTATTAATCAGGTCAAATTGAGTGATTGGTGGAACTTGTTTCCCATGGGCATTAAAGTCTGAGTATGCACTCTTACTTTAGAGAGAGTTTAAAATAACTACATAAATATATTACAAACATCATAAACATGTCAAAGATTCATTAATGAGATCAAAGACGGAGTTTTCTCAGGGCAAACTTGCAGAGGAGACAGCATCGTTTCATGAGCAGACTGAACGAGCTGCAGAGGGAAGAGAGGAGTCTCTATTGATTCTCTTTTATGTCGAGGCACTCCAGCGTGCCATCCAGACACATCAGCTCAAACTACCATCTAAGGATGTAACCAGAGCAGCACACAGAGCCACTGGCCTTCACCGGCAGGCCTCTCACACATTTCAGATAGCTGCGCCTGGATCAGGCCGCTGACCTCGCTGGCTGTTTTGGCAGAGCTCCTCACTCTTTTTCTGTTGCTCGGGCTCAAGTTATTAAACCGTTTCAAACACGCTGAACCCAAATCAAACAAGGTCGCCCTTTTACCATACACTTTAATGGAGTTTATTTTCAGCAAGAAAAACAAGTCGTGTCATAGCTTGTTACAGATTGCATCTGTGTTTGTCTCCGGGGCTTTTTCCACCCGTTTTAAAAATGTCATCACAAGACTGAATGCTATCAGCAGTTATCACTCCCCTAAGTGTGGACAAGCAGTGGCCTGCTCCACCTTCTAGTAGGTGTAGTAGGTTGTTATCAGCTCTTTTAATGGCCTGTTGCTGAAAACTGAACAGCAGAGAGGCAGCAGATGAGCTACGTTTAAACAACAAAAATACTTCTCCAAGGCTAGGGCAAAAAAAGTTCCTGGTTATAGGCATTAAAAGACAGAGATGTGTATAAAAATAACAATTAATGCACAAAAATGTAGGATGCAAAGTTGTTATAAGAACTAGAAGATACAGAGAGGTAAGTGACATTACTTCAAATAACAATGTTGACCTTTGTTTTCACATGGGACATGAACCCTGGTTGAAATTCCTGGGTGTGCTTGATGGATCCACATCCCTCCCACCTGCCCTCAGAGCAACCTTTAGTGATTTGTACCCTGTTTCCTTGCTTCCTCCTTTGTTTGGCGTCTTTCATAATTAATAAGGCCGCTAGAGGGCGCCGCCAATAACACACATTAATATTAATGGTTGATAACAATGTACTAGAAGAAGGAGCAGGCCCCTACTCGCCCACACTTATCACTACGAATGATAATTACCATTCAATAGAGTGATAACATCCAGATCAGTTGGTTTTTTTAATGTCTTATCACAAGATTTGAGAACTTCAGCAGACCTGGGAACAAGTAACTAATCTCCCCCGCTTACACAGATGTTTTGAAACTCAACACAGTTTCAGGCGGGACACTAAAACAAAAGCAGGATATCTTAATCTAAAACAGCACATTTAGCAACACAAAAGTACGTTCTATTCTGCAGCACTGTCACATACAGATAACAGAAGATTCACTCAATCTGCTTGTTTTGATGCTTTTTAAAAGGTGTTTTCTTCACCTGAAGTTAAAATGAAGTTCTGCAGGTTTGAACAATGGACATGGAAGAAAAAGACAGAAAGATCATTACTGTTAGTTTTTGTTAATGTCTCTACAAAATTTATCTAATGCTGTTTTTATTACCTTATTATGTTAGTATATCTTTATTACATTATTCACTGACTACAGTATACTCTTGTTGTTTTTTTGCTCTATTCTATGTTGTAAAACCTGCTGTACTACATATTGTTATATTATATGTTGCCTATTGCATATATTATGCATATTCATACATCATCAATATTATATTATACTATATGTAATGTGTTCTGATTTTTGTATCATAGCGTGCAACTTATCATATAAAGATATATAACAAATATAACTATCCAACTTTCCATATTAATACAGACAAAAAGCAATCTTTGCCTCCAGGATTTATTTATTGGTATTCAATTTATATTATTATATTCTGTATTCAAAATATAAGTACCTCAAAATCGTACAGCACTTGAGTACATTTACTGAGTTACATTCTGCCAGAGCCTCTCTAACTGACAAAAACAACATTATGCAGTACAATTCCTTGTCTGGGAATTACTTTTTGGCAACCAAATGCCTATTTTAATGCACATTTCATTCACAGCTATAAAAGAAATGTCCTTATTTTACATTATTACAATACCTTATGGTCACTTTAGTATTTGTACCTTACATTCCCGTATGGAAATGATTCCTTAGTTTGCATAATTCAATAGGAGTATTTGAGAACAGCACAAGGGCAGGGATTTACACCCTGATCCTGTGGTTAAAGAGCTGCTTCCTATTTACACTGCAGCTCAAGGTTACAGAGGGTTACAGCGACCTCTGGCACACTGACTTCATGTTCTGTAGACTACAAGAGTTCACAGTTGGTAGAAAATTTAAGTTTTGGAAGCAAAACTTTTGACTGAAGTTATGAACAGAGAGTGAGAGAGTTAACAAGAATAAAAAGAAAAAGAAAAAATAAATATTAGATATTTTTCCATGTGGGTGAAATACAAATATTGCACTACAGTGACCTCTAGGGGGAGTTTATATTATAAAACATTACGATGATCTCAGGGCCAGTTCACATAAATTATGTGAATGAATACAAATTAATATTAATAAACAGTATAGATACAGAACATATAGAACTAATCATGAAGTTTGATTTGAGTTTTGTTTTAGAGTTTGTCAAACACCAACCATGCCCTTGTAATAAAATATTATCCACACTGTACAACAGTCATGTATCATGGTTATGGTGGAGATAATTTTAATCATACAGCTCATTGGGGAAACTTGTTCCTTTCAATACTTGATGTACATGTACAGAGATTACATTTGAGATAATGCTCTGACCGCATCATTCCTCACAAGCACGCATTAAACTCAGAACAGTAGACAGTGGGGAGTCATAACGTTAACGATTGTGCTTTCATTTATGACTTCGAGACATTTCGAGACAAAGGCATTCTTTCTTCTTCTTCTTTTTATGATCTACTTGGCACCAATTGGCATTTGGACTTTCTAAAGAAGCATTCAAGTTGGGGTGTAAAAACGGGATGCAGCAGTTTATGGATTGTTGTTTGCAATGATAAGGTACACTTAAAATAAATACGTAGGGGTGAAACTTCATTGATCGTTTGTTTGGCTAGATGTCAGGGATTTTAGTTGCATTTATGTCCATTCTTCAATGGTTTCTCAGATCAAACACGGACAATTAAAATCGGTTGCTGTAACTTTAATTTATATATTTATTTTAATGTTACGAACATGTCCGTTTTATTTTTGTTTTACAGTCTTAACGTACCAAAAACATGCCAAAATAACGCATACACATAAGACAATGAGAACTTTTAGTTTAATAAAATACCGATAATGTAAGACAACCCCAAACTGCCTCCTCTCTGCAGCAAAATAGGATCATCCACTCACTGCAGCCTTACATTAACCACACCCCTTCTCATGTTGCAGCAAAACACTCCACAGCGATTTTTCCCTTCATTTTCCCAGAATACACCTGGAAAAGTACAGTGACGAACGCACATACAGATGGGAAGTTCAGCACTGTTATTGGAGCCGTATCTTTTGAACCGCTTCACTGCGGTGCATATTTCTCGCTGTTATTTTACTCTATTGATCACAGTAGGTTTTTAGGTTGTGCATGCAACAAAAAATAAGGACCAAGAATAAAACTGTATAAATAAAAACAGGGAAAAAAAATGTTATGGCCTAGTAGCCTACAGATGATATCTGATACTACTCAATTACTGAATATTGAAATAAGGATTAATAAGACTTGACACTCAAAATAGTGTTATAAACCCTTACTATTAAGTTAATCAATATAGGGATTTTCTAAAAACAAGTATCAACATCTTATGATGTTGAATTGAGCATTAGTCTTATCATGTAGTAATGTTGCCTTATTAAAGGTAGTGAATAAAGCAGATTTATTTATACGACAGCTGCATACAAATGTTAAAAATATAACTTTAACTAGAAAGATGTAGTCAGACAAGCCCTTAAATTACTATGTTGTTTTTGTTTTGTTTTAAACATTTTTTTCATATAGCCCTCTAGCTTCTATGGTTTAAAAAATATGTACACACATATACATTCCACAAAATGTATACATTATTATAAATTAATTATAAAATAAAAATTGTAAATTTGTTAATAACAGGATACTTTTGAAATAATTATCAACACTCTACAATGTTTAATCAAGCATTAGTCACATATGTAATTATATAATAATGAAGCCTTAATGAAGGCAGACTTTTGAGATGACAGCTGCAGTTAAATGTAAAAATTATATCCTAGAAAAATGTAGTTAAAAAATCCTTAAATTACTATTGTTTTTTGTATTTTTTTCATAGCATTCTGAAAGTATATGTTTGTTTGTTTTTAAAACTATGTTTATAAATATAAATTCCAAAAATAGTACATTATTTAACTTCCCAACAGTAAGTTAACCTACCTTGGTAAACAGAAAGGTCTCCGTTTAGTCGCAGTTGAGCGGATCGTTCACGTACTGCCCTTCAGCAGATGACAACAACAAAACAGACAGAGCTACTGAGAGGGTGTTAGCGTAGTTAGCTACCTGAGATAAACAACTGGTGGTTTTGTCCGTGTGTTACACCATCCCGGCTGGAGTTTGCCAAATTAGACATTTATTTTACTGCAGTATGGTTACTCTGTGCGTCCAGCAATGGCTGTCAGTTATTCTAGTCTAGTTTAGTGTAGCACAGTAGCTAAGTGGCTCGCTAAGCTAGCTCTATGTATGCCAAGCTAAAACAGGTTAGCTAGCTAGCTTGGTTGCTAGCTCGTTAGCTAGCCAACTCGCTAAGCGAGGTGGAGACCAAGAACAGGGAGATGCGAGCAAAGTACGGTAAGGCCAACTAAAACATTTATTTCATTAATTCAGTATGGAATATCACCCTTATACAGATATACATCTACGGATGTGGTTTAGGGTATTTCGGCTAATCTTGTTACATTTGTCAAATTAATCGACGTTAGAAATAGCCCCCCTGCGCTAGCCTGACAGCTGTGTTAGCTAATAGCCAGTTAGCGCAGTCAGCGGGCTGTTATTGACCAGTTAGCTTGCTAGCAGGTGCTGGTGGCCCCTTCTCTGGCACTGTAAACCATGACTAACTGGAGGCCTCGAGATTAATAGCAACGGTTAAGTGTCAGTGATCTCCGTCCTAAAAACAGTAAACATTTGTACTCGGTAGCCCTGGATGATACGAGGCCCGCAGACAATTAGTAACGGCAATCAGCCAACCAGCATCCCCTGTGTCTGTGGTAGCAATTTAGCTCGTGAAGTGTTTTATATTGTCACGCTAACAACAGTTAACAGTTAGTGGTTAATTCAGTTTCGTTCTTAAACTTGGTGTGTTATCAGCGCAGCCTTCTGGTTCTCCAGATAAACGTCAACAAAAGTGAACCATCTACTTCGTCAGGCAGTTTACAAAGTTGGTCTTTGTCTCACAATAGACAGACACATTAAGTGACTTACATATTAAAACCATGACAGTGTCCAGTAACCAAGGACATGGTGACTCAGCTACTAAGCGTGTGAGTCACTAGACATGAAGTTGCAAGAGCCTTACGGGTTTGGGTGGAAGGGGATGACATGTTGGCCTTTTGTTAAACCTCAGACAAAGACTATGATAATAATATCCAGACATATAATTATATGCTTTGTAGTACCATACATACATGTTGCTCATATTGCTGTATGACATTGGGTTTTGAATAAATGGCAGAATCACCTCTAACTAGACCTCATAATAATAACAAACGCTTAGCTATATCATGTTTGTTTTGTGTTTCTTTTCAACAGGGTGGCCTTGAATGACTAAATGAGCAAGATAGGCAAAGGCGAAGAACTCTGGGAGATTCAACATGAAGTTGTATGTGTTCCAGGTCAACAATGGCAGCACATTGACATTCGACACTGATCTTGCTGTCCAAACGTAAGAAACTGCCATATTAGTTAATAATACTGGTCAGTACACCTTGGGTGTTGTCATCTAACTAAATGCATCCTTTTTTTCTCAGTGTCCTGGAGCTTAAACATGCCATCCAAGCCAAATATAAGATTGCTATTCAACATCAAGTCCTTGTTGTCAATGGAGGGGAATGTATGGCTGCAGAGAGGCGCGTCTGCAGCTACAGTGCTGGCACTGTAAGTTTACACAAATTATTAGTGTGCTTTTTATTTCCCTTGAAGGTATATGGGTTTCACATTCTGTATGATGTCCTGATTACTAAAGTATTACTTGTATCTTTAGGAAACCAACCCCATATTCCTGTTCAACAAAGAGATGATCTTATGTGACCGGGATCCAACGATCCCCAAAACCACCTTCTCGATCGAGAGTGAGATTCAGGTTAAGGTGGAGGAGTCTCTACTGATGCCAGCTGTCTTTCACACTGTTGCCTCACGAACACAACTTGCTCTAGTATGTACCTTTTTTCTTTTCCTGTTTTTAAGCTACCTTTCCTTTAACATGTGTGACTGCCATGTGCACGACCTTCATGAGATTAACCCATTGTAAAATCATTGTGTCTAATGGATAAACTATGGAATGCTGCTTTGTACTGATTATGCGTTTTTGTTTGTTTTGATCTCTCCAGGAAATGTTTGAAGTTGCCAAGAAACTTTGCTCTTTCTGTGAACGATTGGTTCATGATGAACACCTTCAACACCAAGGCTGGGCTGCCATTATGGCTAATCTGGATGATTGCACTCTGTCTTATCAGAAGCTGCTAATGAAATTTGAAACTTCATACATAAATTATCAGCATGACTTGGAGGAAATTAAGGTTAAACTTACAAAGTAAGTGTTGACACACACATTACTAATCTTATCCAATACTTTTAAACTTCAAATATAAAGTACTATATACTTATCATACTGTATGTGCATATAGAGTTTGCTGACATGATAACTTTTAATAATAATTTAATCACAATCTTAGCTTAATTAAAGAAGTGAAATAAGATTAAATACATCCAAGCTGCAATATATGTCTCCTATAAGAAAGTGAAACTGATGGCTTAATGCTTCTTTTCTTGTAATTGCAGGTTAGGGACATCTGTTTCTGTAATGGCGCGGATACCTCTGTTGGAATGTTTAACAAGACACAGTTACAGAGAGAGCATGGAGAAGTCCAGCTCAACCCCAGGAAAGGATTCAGATGAGACGGAAGAAGAAAAATCCACTGATTCTGTGCTCTGCGCTGGTGGTGCAAAGAGGCCCGCCAAGGCATCAGCATCCTTCTCTGCTTCTGGGACGACCACATGTGGGCCAACAGGAGACCAGGAAACAAATGAAATGACTGACAGTGGTGGGCTGAGAGCTGCGCTACTGGATGATGATATTCCAGAATTCGCCAACCCGTCCGCCTTCAATGTCACACTATTAGACTGGATCAACGTGCAAGACCGACCCAATGATGTGGAGTCGGTTGTGAGGAAATGCTTTGACTCCATCAATAGGGTGAGTCACAGCTGTATGAATACACATGTCAAAATATGTAGTTGTAAATCGTAGTGGAAATGTCATGAGTCTTTACTGAATGTTTCTTTCAGCTGGACCCACGGATTATTCAGCCCTTCCTGACAGATTGTCGTGACACAATTGCCAAGCTAGATAATCAAAACATGAAGGCCATCAAAGGGCTTGAGGACCGGTTGTACGCTCTCGACCAAATGATTGCAAGCTGTAAGAAGTTGGTGAATGAACAGAAAGAACTTGCTCAGGTGTGTACAGTAAGAGACAAAAGCTATAAAACTGACTTTCCCCATCTTTGATTTTTTCTGAATTGTGCTTACATGGTATCTCCTGCAGGGATTTTTGGCCAATCAGAAGCGGGCTGAAAACCTGAAGGATACATCTGTTCTGCCTGACTTGTGTTTGAGTCACACTAACCAGCTGATGATCATGCTGAACAACCACAGGAAGCTGCTAGACATCAAAAAGAAGTGCACCACTGCCAAACAAGAACTTGCAAACAACCTTCAAGTCCGACTCAAGTAAAACTAAAAACCACTTCTTCCCCAATTTGTTTGTTTTTGTAACTCACAGCTTTCTGTACATAATGCTGTTGCCTGTCCTTTTGATTTTAGGCCTACTGGTTTTAAAAAAGTCAAGAAAACTGTGTTTGCAACTTAAACCCTGCTAACGATTTTGATGATGATTTTGCATTAGATGGTGCTGCTATGTGATGCTTCATGCAGACCAGGATGGGGAGAAGCTGCAGGCTCTGCTCAGACTTCTGACTGAGCTAATAGAGAGAGTGAGGGTGGTGGAGGCCCTCAGCACCGTGCCCCAGATGTACTGCTTGGCGGTGGTGGAAGTCGTCAGGAGAAAAATGTTTATGCGCCACTACAGAGAGGTCAGTGCTAAAAGCCATTATTGGACAGTAATCATGCTTTCAAACGCACTAATTCAAAGAGGTTTGCCTCACTGAATCTGTAGCTTTCGTGCGTGTTTTCTGCTGAGCACATCATTTACATATTCAGCTGTAATTGGGCAGTTGTTCTCTGACTTTGCCACTATAATGAAGAGAGAACAGGCCTATTATGTTGTTTGCTGGTGCTTGACAATTAAGTGAATTTTAAGCTTTTTTTGTCTTTTGTTTGTTTATTTTTGTATGTTTTGGAGTGAATACTTGCTTTTCAGCGGGTTTATCTTGCAATATCTAACATTCCTAAAGTGGTAAATGAAACAGACTATGATTATTGGTGCTTGAGCTAAACTGGCATTGTGGTGCTGCATCTTTTCAAGAAATGGAGTCGATCTTCATGCTGCTTATGAAGGACTAGGAGTGCACCACTGTGTAGTTTTGGAGTTGTGCTATTGGTGGCCACTCCAATTGCATTAGCATGGGACTAAAACTTTATCAGCTAGAATCTCTGCTGAGGGCTCCTGCAAAAGATAATTAAACTGATAATGACTGCTGTCCTATGTCTAAATGTAGTAAGAGTGGAAAACAGTTGGAAGCCAATAATGGAATTTAGCTCATATCTATCTTCTCTCTTTATTGAGCTGCCTTTGTTTTTTTTAACTGCAGTTGATGCAACAGGAAGCCACTCCTGTTGCATTTCTCTGCTTTCTTTCCCTTTCTGTTTTTCTAAAACATTGTCTTTAACAGTTTGATCCTAATAGCCAAACATCTTGATTTTAAATTATAGGGATAAGACATTGATTGTACAACTTTGAACTGGCTTTTTTCTACATTTAACTCAGAAAAGATTTTAGTGGCTCAGTAACATTAAAATCTATGCTGAGGAATTGGACCAAGTTCTAAAAGTGGACATTGTTGAAAATGATTACTTTGTTGTTGTAAAATCTTTACTATCAATCTTTTCAGTGGGCTTATGCACTTGTGAAGGATGGGAAACAACTGTACGAGGCGGAGAAGTTCAAAAGGGAATCCTTTGGGAAACTCTTTAGTAAGTGTCTTTGAAAACCCTCAGCTGACATTTGATTTGACACCATAAAGCACAATGTACTTTAAAAAAACACACAGATTATAACCCAGATCAGAGTTTATATCTATTTACCTATTTCTTTTCAGGGAAGTCTTTCCTCAGAAATCGTTTGTTCAGAGGACTCGATTCATGGCCACCAACTTCATTTTGTGTAAGTTACAATTCAGGAGTTTTGACCAAATTGGGACTCTTATGTATATAATTTCCGCTGTATTTTAAGACATCTCTTCTTTTGCTCTGTTAATTATTGTTGATAGACACGAAAGCCCAGAAGGTTTGACGACGAACTTCCAGACATCTCACTTGATGACCTGCAGTACTTGAAATCCTGTTGTCCGTTAGAGGTGCAGCCTTTCCTTATGTAAGTCACTGTCCTCAGTTACTGAAATGGCTTTTTGATGTACCCGAACAGTTTATGTAACACTATCTTGCCTAACTGTCCTGAGAGATGGCCGATGTAAACATACATTTGGAAGTTTGTGTCAATTTATAAAATCAAATTAATTTAGTTGGAGTAATTTATGCAAATTCATTTGTTTTTGTAGAATAATCAGATATGCTTTGACAGTTAACAGAAAGTGTTATCAAATCTCTCATAAGTAATCCAATAGCACTGGGTATGTTAGGTGAGGAAAGGCTCAGGTGCACAGCTGTGCAGAAAACCCCATACTGTTATACAGGCTGTTTTTAAGTTGTTGTTAAAGCTCTAAATGAACCCTCAATGCACTTTTAGGAATTTTATTCCTAATATTTTTTTCTGTAGGGTTCCCACATTGTGTGACTTCGAACCCTTAAATCGCCACGTAGAGACGCTTCACCAGCTGGTCCAAGCTGCACAGAGTGTTGATGAGATGTCTCAAACTATTACTGATCTGCTCAGTGAACAAAGGGTAATGACTGCTTGATTAATAACCTTCTTTTGTATATGTTATTGTTTAATGTCAACTTGTTTTTACAATTTGTTTATGTTCATCTTTTCTGTCTTTGCAGATATCCTTTAGTCAGAGATCAGCAGTGTTGACCCCGCAGTCTGAAAGCATACCTGGGACCACAACACCGAGGTCCTCCAAAACCCCTTCCTCTCTCAGCCTTCAGGGACCCAGCTGCCAGCCCCTACATGTTCCCGTCCCAGCTCCTCTAGAGGACTTATCCCCAGACAGCATAGATGCGCAAACATTTGACTTTGAAACCATCGGCCACCCGAACATGGATCCAGTCCTGCAGCAGGGCTCCCTTGACCTGGATTCTCTAGCGGAGAGCCCTGAATCTGACTTCATGTCTGCTGTCAACGAGTTTGTGATTGAGGAGAACTTGATCTCTCCGAACCCCATCAGTGACCCGATTAGCCCTGAGATGATGGTGGAGTCGCTGTACTCCTCAGTCATCAACGCTATTGACAACAAGCGTATGCAGGACACAACAATACTGGAGAGGGAGAACTCAAGGATTGCTGTCCTCAAACAAGTTATTGACAAGTACCGCTCTGCTGCAGAGGAGTCCCATTCAAACTTCAGAAGTGTTAAGGAGGACCTCTATCATTTGAGAGGCCTTGTATTAAAAGAACAACAAGACTTTGGCTTTGTTTTGAGGAATATGACCACAGAGGTGCGCAATGTTGTGGAAAACATCTGCCAGACCCAGAAAGTGGAGCTGAAGGAGCAGCATCAAAGTGAGCTTCACTCTGTTCGGCAAGACCTTCAGAAGCAAGTTGAGACACTAATGGAGGAAAACCAAGTAAACCAGAATATTGTCAAAGACGTCCAGCACGCAATGCTTGAACTGGAGGGGCTTATGGAGCGAAAAGAGAAAGAACTTACTCAGCTCGAGAATGAGAAAGAGCGCTGGGTTCAAACGGAGAGCAACCAGACGGACAAGATCAAAAACCTGGAGCAGATGATTAGCGATCAAACCGAAGAGATTAAGACGCTCTCAGCTTCAAGAGACTCTCTGATCAGCCAGCTTGAGAATCTGCACTTTGAGATTGAACGTAGCCAGCAGAAGATCCGGCAGGAGCTGGAGGTTGTCGAGCAGTCCCGCTTAAAGGAGATGGAGGACAAAATAAAGCAGGAACACGCAGCGAACCTGGAGACCCTTGCCAAGGATAATAAAAAGGCTCTTGAACATCTGGTCGCTGAAAATTCTGCAAAGTTAAGTGAGGCAGCGGATCACCATGCCACTGCAGCTAAAGAGAAAGATAACCAAATTAAGGACTTGGAGGCTCGTATTACGGAGCTTGCAGAACTGCGCTGCAAAGTGGAGGTGGAGCTCGCTCTCAAAGAGTCAGAGACAGAAGAGGTGAGGCTCTTGTTAGAGGAGGCCAAGATGCAGCAGGCTGAGGCTGTGAAGTCCCAGGTAGAGACAGCGACCAAAGCTCTTAGTGAAGAGCTGGCAGATATCAAAAAACAGCTTAATGTAAAAAACGAGGAGTATGAAGTGGACCTGGCAGAGCTGAGGACTCTCATGAGGATTGAGAAGGACCACTGCATCTCAGAGCTGGTTGACAGACACGAGGAGGAGACTATTTTGTTGCGAAACGAGCTCGCCTCCCTGCAGCGGCAATCCCAGGATGCTGAGAATAACCATGTTGAGCAGCAGCAGAAACTCAAGCAGGAATTGGACCAGCAGGCGGCTTCTCTAAGCGACGAAAAAGAAAAGCAGTGCAGGAGTTTCCAGGAACTGGAGCAAGAGTTGAGGACTGTTATCAGCAATTTGCAGGCAGAAAATGACCTGCTCTCCAAAAAACTAGAGCAGGACAGACAAGCAGTCGAGAAAGATTTAGAAAAAGAAGAGGCCTCTAAGGTTGCATCACCAGATGCCTTTAAAGAGTTAGAGCAGCAGAAGGAGGACATGGAGAAGAGACTGTTAGACAGAATTAGACAGCTTGAGAGTGAGCTTCAGGAGAAACATTCCTCAAAAAGGTAAATGTTTTATTTAGTTGTAGACACACCACATGTAGAAATCTAGCTGTTTTTTTGTTTTGTTTTTAAAGTTCTGCTTATTTTTTTAAATGACACACTGAAGGAAATCTGTGGCAAACAGTCTATTACACTGTTAATAAGAATGAACTGTTACCCTTTCTTTGGTTTTGTATCTGCTTGTTGCAAGATTTAAAGATTTTATCATGTGCTTTTCAGTGATGAAGGGTTGTCGCTGCACGCCGACGGCCGTGCCGAAGCCGGAGCACCTCTGTCTCTGGACTCTGCACTACAAGAGCGGCTGCAGCAGGAGAGGGCCTCCCTGCAGTCCCAGATGGACCTCCTGGAGAAGAAGAAGAATGAGGAGATGCAGAACCTCAAGACATCACTAATTGCAGAGCAGCAGGTTTGCATCTGGGCTAATTCTAATATATAGAATTACATGGTAAAGCCTGTTATTGTACTCATGTGTGAATTAAACACTTGACTAATGGAAAGTCAATTTATTATCTCATTAAAATAAAAACTTAAGCGCAAAAAGTGCAGATTCAAGTGGAATTATAGAATTATAAAAAATATAATTATAATAAAATATAATACAAATATGCATGCATATATCATCTAAGACATTTTCCATGTGCTTGTTTTTTTTTTTAAATCAGTTTAGTTGATGTAACTCATGATATCTCAATATATAATGTCATCAATACAATTCCATTGAAAAACGATAAATTACCAGAATGAAATATCGGCCAGCTAATCAATTTACAGTAGATCTTCCCCATAAATGATGATATGTTGCAAATAATATGTATAATTGTATGTGTAGTTGATATGAAGACTGCTTGAAACAAAGTATGGAGTGGAAATGCTTCCTTAACTACATTTAAGCACCACCTAGTCAATGTTACACAGAGTGATGATTTACATTGTAATACAATCCAGTATAGCAGCGAGTGTTTAGTTAACTTAAATTTTTAATAGTTATTGACACAGTCACTCTGTTACTCGGATTCAATTTGACTTTAAGCCTTTTACATCAACAGATCAATATTTTATTCATTTGAACGGTATTAAATTTGGTCCATCGGATATTTTTATCGATTTCAAAGATTTTTCTGTGTCTCTGCCATGGAGATATTGCTCCTCCTCTGTTACACCACCCTTTATAGTTTAAGCTGATTAAGACATACCTGTTGTAATTTGAATGAACCCATATTTCATTTGTGTGTGTTTTTTTGTTACCTGGTATAATAAATGGTGAAGCGATCAGACATGGAACAATACAAAAACAATGTCAAACAGATTTGTAAAAAAAAAAACACAATGGTAACTCCCATGGCTACCAGCTGATCCACATTGAAGTTAGCAATAAAAAGGCATCCTCTCAAATCATTTGTGCTTAAATTCCCTGTTGAGACCAAAATGGCTGTTAACCTCGATAAAACTCTAACTGGTGATTTTTGTTTTGTTTGTTTCTCTAGACTAATTTCAACACTGTTCTAACCCGTGAGAAGCTGAAAAAAGAGCAGATCATCAACGAGCTCACAGAGAAGTTGCGGAAAGTCACCCAACAGCAGGAGAAAGATAAAGGTGAGTGCTGTACATACTGAGCGCTTTCAGAGGAGGGTAATCATTTTCTTGATATCGAATGAAAAAAAGCTGTTGGTACAAACTGTGTCTGTAAACATGCTGCTCATTTGCAGCTCTGATAGAGACACTCTCCGAGGACCGAGCTAGTGTCATGCAGGAGAAGAAACACTTGGAAGAAGAGCTTAACCGCCTGCGCAGCACTGCACTGGTCTCCTCTGCCTTCTTCACTCCGAACCCGTCGGCTCAGGAGATCACAGAGGCTGCAGGAGGAGCTGCTGCAGCAGCCAGAGCTCTGCCTGTTGCTGGGGCTTTTTCCTCAGAGCCCACGGCTGAAACCGACAGACTGGCCTCTGTGGCAACCATTCGAGAAGACGAAAACGTGGATTCAGCAGTGGAGGCCAGCATGGTGACAGTCCAGTAAGCATCTCCTCTCTCATAAACATTATGTTGATAGTTTGAGATATTTTGTGGTGATATCTCTCCTATGAAAGAGTTCAACGTACTCATCTTTCCTTATCTTAACTGCAATCAGGTTATGTAGTCAGATGACAACAGTTATAAATTCTAAAGGTTAACTCAGGGTAACCCAATCTAATTATGAGTGGGCTCACATGAATACGGCGGCGTTTGCTGCGTATGACCAATCACAAACACTGAGAAGTTTTCTATATGTGACAAAAAGAGAATTTATAGACGACAAATAATCCAGGCTGAAGGCAACAGAGTTACAGCTGCTTGAAGCAGGAAGGACAGCGGGCCAAAAATCACAAAAGGCTTTTTATATCACTGTAAAAACAAACAAACTGCTGGACAGAAGAACATGGGATGGTGAAAAAAAAGTCTGCAAAAGACCATGATGCTCAAAAAGTCACTGTGTGGTAATTAAATAAATGGGAGCATCTAGTGTGCTATTTTGTCTTATAATATCACTTCCCCATCTCAGGCACAGGTAGATCTGACTACAATCACATTTATGTATGCCATTAATTTAATATTGCACTTATGGTGTGTATGACAATCTTGGCTTTTTGTTTCAGCTGCAACCCTGGTGGTGTGAAACAGACATGAGAGCAAATTCAAAAATAAATGTAAATACATAATTCAAAGCAATAAAGAGGTTCACTTTCATATCTCATTAGCACAACGAGGCTTTAGTGCTTCAATCAGCCTCTGTTGTTGGGTGATATCAAGTATACAAGAGCACAGTGAAATGACTTTCTAGTGTAGCACTAGAAACGGCAAGTTTTGATGAAGATTTGGATCGTTCCCGGGAATGGTTGTAAAGATGCAAATAATATGTTTAGAACATTAACAGGGACGTTCTTGCACGTTTGGCGGGATCCAAACACGGATGAGAAAATAGTTGCTGGCCAGTACTGCATTATATACGGATCTCCTGAAACATTAGTTAGCAAAGATGGATGTAGAGTCGTCTCTTAGACATTTTAATGCCGGGGCTCACTTACACAAATGCAAAAAATGTTTTAAAATGGTGCAAATGTTCGACCAAAACAAGTTCCCTTAGACTCAATTTGGTCACTGCACCCTGGGCCTAGAAATAAAAACAATACATAGCATTTTTTTCCCTCACAGCTAAATAATGACAGAGGTGTGAACACAGGTCGGGCTGTGTAAGACTACATACCAGGTTACTTTGTAGAAATCAAGTTTATACAACACATTTACATGCATTGCCTTAATTTGATAATGCCGGCGTCTACATGTATTTGGCCGGTTGTTGTGCTTGCCCCAACTCCATACCTTATTTTTGCACCAAGAAACATTTAAATAATGTATAAGAAACCCGTTAGTGGTGTGTGAGCGTGAAGCCGAAAGCGGAGTGTTTTTTTAGGTCAGAGTTTTGACAGTTCACTGAGAGGACAGTCTGTGTAGAGGAGAAGCACACACTGTTTCATAAGGCCTACTGTCAAACTAAATTTCCACAGTGGAAGTTTAAGTTTCACTTTTAATTTGATTGCTTAATCTCTGCAGTTTCTTCTGTACCTGCACACCACGATTACTAACACTCTACATGCTTCAGGTAGCTCTGGTGAAACAGGTTTTCTTTTTCCCCTTACCTGGCAGAGGAAACTGTTTTAAGTTTAAAGGATGTTAAAAAATATTACAACAGAAATTACGATAATCAGGTCAGTATTGCAAGTTTAGTGAGTCTATTGTATATCTTGTACAATCAAAAGTGAATCCCAGTGAAACACAGCTATCAGGCTTTATCTTCAGTGCAGTGGAGTTTAATATGCTGTCCTCCTTGAATCTGTTATTTTGTTTGACCTGCCAATACAGAAAGTTAATTTTAGAATACTTCTAGGGACATACTAGGTTCACTGAGAAACCAACACATTTTCATTGTGACACTTCAACATGTCACATTTATTGTTTTTATTGTATTATTGGGATATAAGCTTATTTAGATTGTTGTAAAAAAAAAAAAATCTCTTTTTTTTTCACATTTCCCAGTTTTATATACAGTAGCAAACTTACAGCAGGGCTTAAATTGGCTACATTCATACACAGTATTGAGCCTTTTGTTATGATTATATGAAATTGGTTTCCAGTCCCTGACAGAAAGAGGTCTTTGCGTTATTGAGGAAGGATTTAAAAGACCATTGTGTAAAATATCCAAAACTGGATGGACAGAAATGACAGTGGAAGGAAGGGAGGCTAGATTCAGACAGAGTAAGTTTTCCATTTATAATATTTAAATTAGGAACTATGAAGTAGACTTAAAATGAGAATCCATTCATATTTTAATCCGTTTTCATTTTCTACATCATACACACTTTCATTTTAGGACAATAATCAATAATCAATAATCTGATGTTTTCTCTTGCAGTGATAACGTCCTGATGTCAGAGGAGAAGCAGCGGATACTCTTACTTGAGAGGGTAAATAGACGCACTGTATCCATCAGATTGCATTTGAGAGCAGTAGACACTGTGTTTCTGGATCTGGTCTCTTATCTGTTTAATAAATCTGATATATGTTTCAGACTTTACACATGAAGGAGGAAGAAAACAAGCGCCTCAGTCAAAGACTGGTCAGTTATTTATTATCTCTATGGGCTGTGTAGCACCTGCTCCACTAGGTGGCAGTAGCATCAAAGAGTAAAATCCTGACCCAGGAGGCCAAAGAGCTCAGTGAAGAAAAATCATTTTGAGGAAGAGTGTCATTAGGATGTGAGGGATACATTTTAGTGAAATAAAACATACATGTATATTCTAATATAAGTGTTTAAAATATGATTTTGTGGTTGGAAAAATGATTTTATATTGTCCCTAATGTAAAATTTACAAAGGATGAAATTGAAATAAAAGTATAATTCTGTAAATAGGGTAAAAGTGCTAATACTAGTCTAAGAAATAGTCTGTTTCTAGCAAAAGCCCAATAAGAGAAATGTTATAAGTCATCTATAGCCAGTATTGTTAACCCTTCAATGTAACATGTGTAACGTTGCCCTAATCCTTTTCTTTGTAGATGTCTCAAAGCATGTCGTCTGTGTCGTCACGGCATTCAGACAAAATCGCCATCAGAGAGTAAGTGAATTTTACAAAAAAAAAACAACAAAAAACAACAACATACGGCCTCGCTGTTGTGATTTTTTGCTGTTTTTGTTTTGAGCTAAAACTCTGACCATGATTACATGCAGTGTAATTATACACATTATTGTATAATTACATTAATGTGTTGTTATCGGTTTGCAGAAGTCCGTGTCGTCATCCCTTTCTGTCTTTGTGTCTTTTTTTTTCAGTTTCCAGGTAGGCGATTTGGTACTAATCATCCTGGATGAAAGGCATGACAACTACGTGCTGTTCACAGTTGGTCCCACCCTCTACTTCCTTCACTCAGAGTCTCTCACTGCACTGGACCTCAAACCAGGTCAGCTTTACCCCAAAATGTTGTGAACATGATGAAAAGTGTAGCGATTACATTTGTTTTTTAATTTACTCATGAAATAAATGTGTATAAATTATAGTTGTGTATTAGATTTCATATTTAAGACATGTGATTTTTTTTACAAATTAAACTGTAAATGTGTTATTTATACTATAATTTTCCTCATAAGCTTTTTCCTTTATGCATGGTTTACTAAGTGCTCCCAGAGTATTTGCCTAACAAGTCTGTTTGCTTTTATTGTTCAGCATCAGGGACTTCAAGACGGCCGTGGGTACTTGGAAAGGTGATGGAGAAGGAATATTGCCAGGCAAAAAAGGTACTGACTCTGCCAAATGTGCTCAGATGTTTTTTTATTTATGTTTTAAATGAATATTTAAGAACCGATATGCTGATGTAAATGAAGTGTGGTTCTTGAAATCTTATTTTTTTTTTTAGTGTCAGTTTCCTCCCTGAATCTGGATTTATTTTTTTGATGTGTGTCAGTAATGCTGTTAGATTCACATATTTGCGGTTTGAAGCTGCTTTCTGTCTAACGAAGCTTTCTCTCTGCTCGTCTCCTTTCCCTCTCCAGGCCCAGAACAGGTTCAAGGTTCCTTTAGGAACCAAGTTCTACAGAGTGAAAGCTGTTCCCTGGAACGGAAAGTATAATAGCCGAGTAATGAGCTAAAATGTATATTTATAATTCTTAATTTTTGAACAGAAACTTCACATCATAATTCATAACTTGAAAATTGAAAGACCTTAAAAATGGAAAGAATTAAAGATAGTTATCATGCTATTTTCAGTTTCAGTTCAATATCCCACCTGCTACCATATTTTTTGTTTCTTTTAAACCCAGATTTGTTATTGTGGACCAAATGCTATTAACTTTATTAGGGCATTGTCCCTATACACTGTGGCATAATGCCATTTGACCTGTGTGTAAAATTGAACAAAATTTGGATGTTAAATATTAGTTCTCATTATCAGCATTTGTCCTTTTGTGGAAAATACTGTGTCATTATCAACATAACTAAATAAAAATATACATTTATTATAAATGTTTATGGAGGAATGTTCATGGCATGCATATTGATATATTTTCTTTGATTTACTTATCCAGATAAATGTTGTAGTTGGAAATGTAGTTAATGCTGTTTGTTACTCACAAAGCAGTGTGGCCCTCTGTCAATACTGAAATGTACATTATGGCTGACTGATGGAAAAACAGTCGTCCTTGCAATCCTTGAAATGCACTTTCAAAAACAATGCTTTTGTTGATTTGAAAAGGGAAGTTAATTGAGCTGCGAGAACTAAGTAAATATATCAGCACAAACTTCTCACTATCATAGATTATTGATATGTAGAAAGGAATTCTTTGTGACTGTGTTTCATTATCGGAAGACATTGTACATTACCCATCAAATCACACATGTAACAATAAATGACTGTATTGTAAAAGATAGAGTTTTGAAACAATAAAGGATTGATCCCAAACATAATTTGCTGTTTTTATGGTGGCCAATTATTGCTGCTTTATATTTAGGAATTATGAGAAATTTACATGATGCCATTGAACTCACCCTCATTGTCATTAGGGGGTGAAAAGTTTTCCCAGTTCGTGAACAAAAACAACGCGACATTTGCTCATTTTCACCACCCGCCTGGTGAGATTTCTGTATTAATTAAATGATAAACCATATTATTAGAGCTTGTTGTTATGAAATAAAATGCACATTAGTGACTTTCAGGACATATACGATGAATAGCTTTTTAATGATGCTTTTAAATTAAATTTCTTGGGGATTCAGGAGTCAACGTGGAATAGCACAGTATAGTGTATTCATTTGATTTAGCATTTTTGCTTTTGTGGAAACATTAATTTTGGCACGCTGCTGCAGGAAACAGACTTCAAAAAGGCTTCAAATCGGGGCCCAAGAACGATGCGGCCCTCATGGAGAAGGAAGCCCACCAACATCACTTTCCCAGTTCACAGCGGGGAGCATAGCAGCTCTCTGCCGAGCACTCTCTACCATGTGGGTCTAGGGGTGTTTTAACAATGTTTAGCTCTATTTTCTCCATTTAGCATAAGCCTGTTGTCACATTTGGATGGCTCCTTCATAAATTGATGGTGTGATTCCTACAATTTCGGGACAGGCCTGAATGACAAAATATGCAACACAACATTCGATACCGAGGTGGCTGGCAAGCACCAACCATGTGCACTGGACAGGCTCTTAGTGTAAATGTTTACAACCCCCCACTGAGCTCAGTGCTGCTGGGAGTCACTCTCATCAGGCTGAATGGGATTTAACATTGCCATGTGTAGTCTCTAGCTAGTTCCACCATTAAAACTGCCTTTGACTTGCTGTCAAACTTCTTTCTATAACACTAGAATACTTATCTTCAGTACTGTATCGTGGAATTAGCTGTTGTTAAGCCGTATGAATAGCATCTTACAATGAGGTGTGCATCTCTTTTTGTTTCGTAAGATTTATCAGAAGAGCATTTAATTAAACAGGAAAAATAACAACAGTTGTATTAAACAACACTACCCGACAGAGTGTTTTATAATAATAATAAAAATGCATGTAGTTCTTATCAAAGCTAGAGAAGGGCTTTTCAAGGGAATAAGAATAAAAAATGCACATACAAACTGAAAATAGTATGACATAAATACGGATGATTATAAACAAACATGTGTTAGAAATGTATTACAACCCCCGATTCCAAAAAAGTTGGGACGCTGTGCAAAATATGATAAAAACAGAAAACTGTTTACACCGACATACAAACAAATGCAGTACAAAGACAAAATATTTAATGTTTAAACTAATAAATCTTTGTTTTTTTGTATATTTAAACATTCATTCTGAATTTGATGCATTCTGTTTTTATTTACACAGCGTCCAAACTGTTTAGAATCAGGATGGTACATACATACATAAACCTTAGGGGTGTTGTGATATACCGGTATTCACAATAACCATGATGTTTAAAAAATGTAATATTGATATAATGTAAATAATAAACGTGATTATATTGTGTTTAGTTAATACTGTAGAGACGATTTTCTGTTTATCTGGTTGCCTTTTCACTATCCATTAAGGTTACTGTGCTTTTTGTTTCCTGCACTTGTATTTTGAGGGTATTTTTAAAAATTAGTCAAATGTTCTACAGAAATCACAATAATATAGTTATCCTCTTTTGGAAACAATAATTATGTAGTGAAAATCTGATATCCTGACTGCCCTAATATATCTTATATTTAGGTTATACTGAAAAAATAAACATTTAAAACATGTTGCACAAATTAAAATTCTAAATGCCTTTTGATTAAAACATGTTTTTAGAGGATACTGATTTAACTCTGAGTTGATATTGCAAAAACACTGTTTTAAACCAGTTGTAATGGACGAGACAATAAAGAATTATACACCATATATGTATCTTATTTTGAGTTAATTTGCATAAATCGATAAAAGTAATTCTTAAAATGAACAACTTGTGTACACAATAGAAATACACAACTTTGAATTTGGAGATTATAAAGCTTATTGAAACAAGATTGATATTAACAAAAACATGATTTGGGAAAATAAATCAAAATGTTGACTAGATCGGTTTACTCAAATTAACTTGTGATATATAATTCAAATAATGTTTTTATTTCTTAGTAGTGAAATGATAAAATTATCTGTTGTAATAAACTAACTCATACGAGAAAAGACCCAACTAAAATGTAACACAACTTTAAACTGACTTTTCTAGCAACATATGTTAATTCAAATTAATCTCTTTGATCACAAAAAGTTCAAAGCCAAGCTGAACTTTCTTGTGTGCAAAAGCATAAATTCATCACAAACGCACTCCAATATTTGTGTAAGGACAGGTATATTAATGCAGCTTTTAAATGCCATCAGCTGAAATCCAAAGGCACATTATAATGGCTTTTCTCTGCTTGTCAACACATGCTGGAGGCACTAAATTAAGGTTTAGATGAGTAAATGTGAAATATCAAAACGATGTCAGAGACAACTCACAAAGAATGTCATAGAGTCTCAGATCTTGCCCTTTGTCACTGATATCCCCTGTATTTGAAGATAATACACAAGTTGTATTTGATTTTTTCCAATATCTCTGACACTACACTAGATAGACGGAGCTGCAAATAAACAAGCATTATTTGTAGAGTAAATATATGCATGAACTTCAAATGATGGATAAATGAAAATAAATAGGAAAGCCTTAACATAACATTTATATTTTCGAAAATCTAAATGGAACGAGTGTGTTGAAGAAGAGCCAAGAGGCATTAAGGCTGAAACTGCAAACCAAGGAGTAAATCGACTTAATGCCATCACATTTCCACCCTATTCATGCCTAAGAAAAGGGTTAGGGAAAGAGATTAGGTTATATATCTGCTGTCAGGGACTGAAGAGACCAAGAAGAGAACTTCACCTAAACAGAATGATGATCAAACAGACATGCTTTAACAGACATGCTTCATAATCTCATCCGTTATTGTCCCCCTCTCTGCCTTGACTACAGGTTCAGTAGAAAATCTTAGACAGGGGCAGATTAAATGTGTGATGAAATGTCTCAGAAATATGTGAGAATGCGCAATATAAGGATGGTTGATTTTCTACCCACATGACGAACATAATCACTATTAGTAACACATATCCACATAAATATGATAATTCAAATTTTAAACACATTTATTGGGTTCATATTGGAAATCATCACCATCTGATGGCATAGTTTTATGGATAATTACCGCCAAAGAGATAATGCAGCATATGAAAGGAAAGCTTTGAGGCTTCTCCACTCACTGGGAGGAGAGTGCGTAGGTTTAGTTGTGCATCTGAGCTGTACCCAAAAGGCAAATATGTGGAAAGTTTGGTGACAAGCATCCAGGCGTGTGGTTAACAAGATTGCATCTGGTGAGCAGGAAGTGTGGGATATAACTAAAGTACGTATTTAAAAAAAGGGCAAATTATTTTCACATTAAGTTCATTTCCATCTGTAATCCTTCCAAATATAGACAGAACTATTTCGTTTTCAGTACAAAATAATTATTCAAATACCCTATAGTGCAAATCCTGTTAAATTAGTGCATGACACAGTTTTTGATTTCCCACCACCGAACAAAACGGAGAAGAATCCAGCAAACATTAAAAATCTGTTGTCTTATTTTGGTAATCTGGCTGCTTACTGACAAGTAAATAATCAATACAAATAGTTCTGAAGTGTCTGAAAATAGACAGGCGATTTAAACTGTAACTAACAGCCATGCATTTTCCAGCTGCAGTGCAGTGTTGAGGAAATGACACCAGCTTTGATGGGTTGTATAGCTTTTGAGATGAGCCTCTTTATGCCGCTTGCAGTTCCATTATGGCTTTGTTCGAAAGCTTGTTTACCTGCTGATAACATACACTGGTGGATTCAGGAGCACCGATCCAAAATCTGCTGCCAAAGTCACTCAAGTCTCATTGTACTGCAGGAGGGGAAGAATGAAATGTTTATGCGGAGGGGAATGCAAATGCTAAATGTGAAATCAAACTATGGGACCAATAAGGGATCAGAATAACTTTGCCAGGTTTTATTTTTAGCCCAGTTGCAATGCTAGCTTTGTGGAACACTCTTCAGTTTAGCCTCTGTGCATCTGTGTGCTTAGGTTTTACTCAGTGGAGAAATGCTGTTCCAATTTTACAAAAATGTTAAAACTGTAGATTATTATTTTTTCAAATAGGTCGAGGAGAACATAATCTGATTCAGTCGAGCTGCATAGTACTTTAATTAAACTGGAATAACCTGCCCGGTTGAGGAAAATACCTGATTATGTTGCTGTTTGTCTCTGATAATATTCAATATCAAATAACCAGCAGATCAAAAACTGCTCATCAAATCTCATCGTTGTACATCACTTGAATATTTTTGGATTTCACTGTTAGAAAAGCTATGGTCTCAGGTCAAAGGAATAGCCCCTTGGTTTGCATATTAAAGAGGATTTGCTAGACCTCTGTTAGCCATGCATCCCCATGCAGGCAGGTCTCCAGGGGGCCAGCAGGGCCCCACAGACGGGGAACTAGGGGGCCAGGTGACCCTGTCTCTGAGGTTAGCAGGAAACACTAAAGAGGGATGGGCAGGGAGCTGAGGAGCCACTGAGTGCGAGTGTGCAAGGCTGGTGATGGCAGCTGTCAATGGTTTGGAAGGAGAAGCAGACAGATTGTGCGTTCTGTTGGTGCAGCCAGTTCGCCACCTGGCAGGCTTTTCCTTGTTAGAACTTCTTGCTGTTTCTGTTCTCATCAGAGAAATGTTTTTCCTCTTATCCTCTGTGTTCAGGGGAAGTTAAATTTGTCAAAATGTTTAAAGATGTTTAGTGAAATGCAATTGTTTAAAGTGCGCTCTGTGCATTCTACAGAACGGCTGCTGCTCTTTTTTTTCAAATACAGTAACAAAAGCTATATATTTATAAATGCAAACCTTGCTTTGGATGATCGCCTACATCATTAAAATAATTAGAAAAAAAAAACTTTATGCGGAATTAGAAAATGTATCGGGTAGGCATTGTGATTGTTGACCCTGTGCTGCATTATTTAACTGCGTTTGGAAGAAAGGGGGTATGCTTTAAGGGGTAGGATTTACTTATAAAAAAATCATCTGTAACTTTCAAATCCCATCATAGCCGTAAATACTGCTCCATGTTGTTCACTTGTTAAGAAGAAATGCAAACGTAAACCATGAACAGCTTAAAAGTGCATTTAAAAATCAAATTTGGCAGTCAGTCCTTGTTCCAACAGGATTAAAAAAAGTCTTTCATTTGATATAAATATATGCAAAGAGAGTGGTGTGGTGATCTGGGTGCCAGAGGTGGCGCTTTACTCTGGATATTCTGGCTTGGGCCTGTAAGGGACATAAATTAACATGAATTAACACATGCATGCAATAAGAAAATAATTAATTCAAGTTATCAGTCACCTCTTCCATTCCAGGAATCTGATTGACAAGATAAAGTAATGTGCAAACTGCTTTTCAAAGCTAACAGCCTGGAGCACCCCTCCTATTAGTTAGTCATTCCCTCAGTATCACACCCGGAATCTGTCATTTCACAATTTTCTCCTATAATGCATATGTGCCGCTCTCACCACTCCACTACAGCAACTGCCATCTAACAAGTTGACACAGAGAATGATACAATTCACGTCCAGTATTCAGTTCCATATACAGCAAGCATCTGAGGCAGACGGGTCAAGAATATGGTACATTCTGTTCTCTCTCAAAATCGCTTTTCCAGGACTCTGGAGAAGCTACATGAAGCTCCCATGATATCCTTCAAACACCTTACATGAGTTTTTAGGATTTATAACGCTCACCAGGTGTAAAAATAGTCTGAATTAATGAAATTATGCAATGTCACAAACATGTTTTCTAAATCTTACTGTGATTCTTCATAGTCATGTTTTTATTTCAGTTACATTTAACTAAGATGCATTTTCTATTTTATTAGACCTGGCCAAAATAGCTACTATATAGCAGTGCATCCTGAGGAACAGGTTTTATTATATCTTAATGGTAATCATAACGGTTTGTAAAATATTTCATTGAATTTTACTGTTCACTGTTTAAACATGTCGTTAATGTTGCAAAACTGAAGTATTTAGTTAGGTTTAGATGCCAAAACTATTTCATTAAGGTAGAAGAAAAAGAAAAAGAAAAAGAAAAAGGACACAAATACCGGTGTGACCGGTCACCACCTCTCCTGCCAACCCTAAACGGCATATCTCGGTCTTTCGTCCTTCCGCCCCGTCATATTTACTTTGGCCACTAGAGGTCGCCATTGAACAACAAAGGTCAATATGAGTCAATATAAGCTGCCCGTCTTGGCTCATTATTACGTGTATCATCAACAAATTACAGTAAGATAAAACTCAGAGTCATGAACAAGAAAGCTTGACTGTTTAAAGCAGTAACATTTCTCATAAAATACATTGTGAACATGGCGTGTTAATGCTATTAAGAACCCAGACTGGGTAGTAAAAAATGAAGTGTTGCTAAGTTCTCAAGTGTCACGATGCTACAGCAAATCGAGATGCCTTTTAATTGTTTTTTGAATCAACATGACATTATTTTAAAGAATTTAATGATTTGAACTGTCATTACAGACTCCATTTCAGTTCTTTAACATGGTGTCTGCTATGTAGCTTGTCGCTGTAGCCTGTTAGCAATAAAGAAGTACCTGAGGATAAATATTCTTTCAATGAAAATAATGATATTCTCAAAAAAAGATGCATCAAAAAAATAACAATTTGAAAAGTATTGAGTGTGATTTGAAGTTCAGTCAACACTTGAACAGCTTTTGATAAAAATGTAGATTAGCATTTTAGCATTTTTAATTTTTGTAACGTTTTTCTGTTATGTTAGGTAGTTTAGCCTGGTGCTACATGTTGTTTTACTCATATTATCTACAATGTTTTAAAAAGCTAGTGATGCTCAAACTGCATTTTATATGGTTTGGATACAGCAATCCTTGAGTTGTTTGTTCAAGTTAAACTAAGCTAGCAAGCAAGCTAATGTGTTAGTTAAGTTAAAAGTAAGTTAGCTGGTTAGTAAGCCTGTGTAAGCGAGTTAGCACCAGAATTACAGTGGATGAATATTGCGTCAAATTCAAATAAGCTTTATTGGCATTAACACTGTGTTCATTTTGTGTCGAATACTTGGAAAAAGGAGTTTCTAACTGTGAAAATTCACATGAACACCCACTCAACTCAGAAAGTCATCTAAAATTTCAGTAGGCTACATGTTTCGCCAAGTAGTACCAAAGTAAATGTTGTGTTTATGGTAGGAAACTTTTTGTTTTTTACATATAATTTGTAATGAATGTATCTGGTAGTTCCTGTCATGTAGAGGGACCTTCATTAGTTGGAAAAGTTATTTATTAGCATTAACCCTGATAGCAAGTCAGGTAAAGCAACACTTTTGCGTTTTATGGAATATTTGTGATGTATTGTTGCTCTGAGCAACAAAATACAACACATGTGTTTGTATGTGTGTTACATTACAACTGAATAGCTCATTATTAATACCCTGAAGTAGGAAGAACAAACTCCCAACTTGAGAAATGTGACCATCTGAGGAGCATGTGAATGCCACATGTTTTTTTGCCAAAGCTACATTTGAATCCTTAATTATGCTTATTTTGTAGTATGTGGGTTTTGCCGGAACAGACTGAATGTTGTGTCAAAATCTTCACAAGACTAGTGACTAAATTTAGAGGTTTTGTTTACTATGTGCTATGTTTTATCATTTTAATACAGTAATAATTCTGTTTAAAGAGTACTCGTTTGCTATTGAAAATATTTCTTTGCCAAATTTGGCAAAGTGTTAATGAACTATGACCAAAGGCACGAGGTAAAAAAAAAAAAAGAAAGAAAAAGCTGCAAACCAAAAAGCACACTTGTCCAAATTGGGTAGAGAGAAAAAAAAAGCTCCAGAGGAGGATAGTGTGCACAAAAGTTGTTCTGTTGCCCGTGAGTGTGGTGTCAGCCAGTCCCAGTCCCTGCGGCCCTCACCGTGCACTGTGCAGGCCTGACGGGAAACTGACTGCAGCTCAGGACATGGCCTCGTTTGTTCACGGTCCCCCCTCTCTGAAAAGAGTTATGCTGTCTGTTTTGAATGGACAGCGTTTTTCTTTGTGTGCCCGATCAAAACAGAGGGCAAAGTTAGTCAGCAAGTTGCATAGCTTCTGCATTCTGATTCTTCAAGCCTCTTTTGTATGAAGTTTAGCACAATGTTTTACACTGTGTTTGACCTGAATGGCATGCTGGAGGTAGGAACTTTTTTTTACCGTCTACAAAATAGAAAGGGCTAGAATGCAATTTTGCTATCACATATTACTCATTCATGTTTCTGCTGTAAAACTAAACTAGTAAAATGATCATACGGGGTTTAAACTCAGCTATAATACAGAAAATGACAGAGTGCAGTGTTGCTGAAATATTTATATGCTTTTATCTGATCTATTTCCTAACCACAAGGTATTTGCCTGCGAATCCCTGGCACTTTTGATATTACCTGAAGGCAAATGGTATATAGATTTATACAAGTTATTTACAACAACAGCCAAGCCATTCCTCTGGAAACTAGGCTGCAGATCAAAGGATTGTTTTGATCTCTACTTAGCATATTTGTTTAACCTAGCCAGTGATTCTGAAAAGTGCACAAGCTTTTCGGTGATATGCAGAGCACCCTTTATCCGTCTTTTTCTTCTGTTAGCTCTGGATTTAAGTACTTTCTGTATTTAGGAGACAACTGGATTTGCCAGCTTTTGAAATTTAGTTGCCCACTGCTAGCAGTCTTGGCACTCAGAAATAGATAACTAGGTATGTTCCACTGCTAATCCTGATCGGCCTTGTAATAGTATTTGCGGACTGTACAGCACTCAATTAGGGCATAATGTGCTATTTTTATTTCCTTTAAGTTGGATTAAATGTGAAAACATGTTTGTTTTTTCAGTTTCTACTGTTTACTGTGTGGGTACTTTGCAAAGTATTGTTTTATACTGTTTCAATCAGTAGCACTCTCTCCACACAGGATTCAAAATGTCAGGAGGAAAACAATGTCCAAGCGCTCTCTAAAAAAGATGCCAGGGCAATCAGGAAATTTTCTGGAATGCTTAAGAGAATGCATATGCACACAATGCCCTAATTCTCTCTTACTTTGGGCTTGGGAAAGATGAGCCCAGGTTTATTGAGAGCCAAAAAAGGGGGCAGATGGCTCACAAGAGGGATAAACCTGGGAAGTCATGCTGTAAATGTGTTTTACAGAAAACAATGAAAGGAGCGGACAAAGCGATTGTGGCAAAGTCCTTTGGAAAATGGAAAAGCAGCTCTCTAAGGTCCAGGACCATGGAGAAGCCGGATGAGCCGTCCGAGGAGAGTAAGGAGGAGAGCCTTTCCAACTGCACCTGTGAAGCCCCCCAACTCGGCAAGAAACCAGTTGGTAAAACTACCTTATTTTCTTATTTCAAGCCCATTCATACTGCTGTGTCTCTCAGCTTATTTTTCTTGTGGCAATTTTAATTATTACTGTGGTGACTTGTTTTTTTTTCCGTTTTTTTTTTTTCATTTGACTCTCTGGCCTGCCATATCCGGTGAACAAACAAACCACATTGTTGGGCAGGAGAATTCCTTTTGAGGCAAAGTGTGTCTCCGATGATACAGTGTTGCCAGAAAAAGACAAAGCAAAAAATAGCAAACACAAAAACAGTCACAGGTGCATGGGAAAAAGAGAGAACCGAGTGAATGGTCACTGCGGTCCCCAGGAGGTCTTTCAGTGTTAGCCAGTGCGGTGGGTGGACTTCTGACAAGGACGTTGGTTAGCAGCCAGGTGGAGTGTGTAACTGAGAATGCCTCTGTTTATTCTTTTCACATGCTAATGTGGCTCCTATGTGACTTTAATGCGGCAAAACTTTTTCTTGGAGTTAACATTTTTGTTGTTTCAATACCTGCTCTTGTATCACAGTAGTGGGCTGATTCAAAGGCTCCACGCTCTTTCATATAGGCTTGGGCCTGTGCCAGGGATAGAGATATATGAACGGTGCTGTAGGTAAAGAAAGACTGGCGCAATATTTGCAGTACAAACAGCTACAAATTTGGCTTTTTTAAAAAAAACATGAGCATTATTATTTATGTTAAAATCATGATCATGAGACGTGATTTTTTTTTTATGTTTATAGCATATGCATTGATATTATTACGGATTCCTGAAGGAGGTGGTTCCTGTTTGTTTTTGTGCAGATAGGTATACAACAAAGCTATACGCTCTCACAAAACAGATTTTATCTTCTCTATATGATAAATTTAGTCCGTGTAGAATTTGTCTCTTGTCTGATTTGAAGCCTGTTATATGTACAATGTGTTCTACAGTATCTTATAGATTTTTTATGGCTCCAAAAATCTGAAATCAGGCTTCAGACACTGTGTAATGAGAGACTACACGAGGGCCCAAGTCCTGAGCAAATGCACCCCTATGTGGACAAAGTAAGAACAGTGGGGTATTCACATGAAACAGGCCGTGCAGTGCAATTGTTCCTCTTTCCCATAATGCTATCTAACTTGTTAGTATAATAAGCTATCAATACTGCAGTAAACCCTCTCTAAAATATATCTTTCATTAGTTCATGAGCCAGCCTAATATCTAATCCCAGAGCACAAAAGAGCAATATGGCCTCACACTATGGGTCTTTCCATACCTTGTAGTGTACGATCTGTAAATAGCTTAAAAGGCATTGCATCTGCCATCTGCACTTCTAGGAACTCTTCTGCATAACCATTAAAACAAGCTGTCTCAGAGGACATCATTCGTATTTCAGCCTCAACCCTGAATTACTGTGTGTTCATTATAATTATAAGGGAGGAGTGTTGCCAGGCTAGCCTGCAGAATGCCAGGTGCACACTTCCATAATCTACCATTTTAAACAACTCGGAGCATTAACAACAGTATCTACATGCTATTCAGCCATTAGTTCACTTTGGCTTTCATGCTCAAACTCACATCAGTCATCCGAGCATTTTTTGTTTGCCGCAACAGACATACAGGAAGAAAGTGCAGTACTTTGTAGTGTTCCATTTTCCTAAGCCTGCTTAGGTTATGTGACTGAGCCATGCCGCTGTGTGAAATTTTATCCCGATACTGGCACTGTATCCTTGTGAGGGAGTCTTGTAAAATAGGTTTACTTAGCGCCTTTGCTGGCATTTTCCGAAGATAGCAAATGCACAAACACTGTCCATGATCGGATTAACTGTTCAACAAAATGATGTAACTCTTTGTCTTTCTTGTGTGGCATAGGTTTCTCTGCTTAAGTTTAGTGGTCATCCAGCAGAGAGAATAGAGAGAAATCCAGTCGCATCATTATAATCCATATATTATAAATGTAATAGATGACAGCCCTGGTTAGTCATCCTTTGTCACATAAATGTGACATGTGAATCACTCAGCCACTAAATTCACTAGATTTACCAGATACTTAGTGTCTCAAACTGCACAACAACAATCCTTAATTAACACAAGTCCTAATTTGTAAGGCATTTAATTTTGAACTTCGCCTCATGTTCCTCTCCAGTGTTGAGGCACAGGATTTAAATTGCATGTGATAAGTGTGAAAGATTTTTTTAAGCATCCATATACAGTATAAAGTACGCTATGCCAAGTACACAGAGAACATGAATTTGCACCTGAGGACATATAGCTATACATCCAGAGTCACAAGGTGTGTCAAGACAAAATGTTAATTACACAATTTATGACAGAAATCAGTTGAAATATCTCCATGGATGTCGCTTATTTACATTTTAATTACTACTATTACTTATTCTTATTTTTTGGATGTGACCATAGCAAGCCCAATTCCTCCCCTACACTAGAAAGGAGCAAAATGACTGTTTTCCACTGGAGGTTTAGATGCTTGTTTATCACTTTTAAATACCATCATCTTTGCTGAAATCCCCTCTCAAAAGAACCTTTCACTTGCTGGAATAAATTCAAATTAAAATTTAAATCCCTCTTTGCATTTCTTCAGCCTTTTTTAAAATAGCTGCCTCCTTTTAGAAAGCTGTTTATGTAGTGATCTGTTCATAATCCAGTTTGTTTCTCAACAGCGAAAAACACAGAAATCGTATTATCACTATCTTGGAGAGATGATGCGAGAAATCAGGAAGTATAAATGTCTGGATCTGTGGAAGTTTTCAAAGTTGTAAAGCCGGAGAATATGGCAAAAGCCTTTCAATAAAGTAGTCGGTAACACTGCAATTTGACTTGCAAATATAGAGAAATATAAAGTACATTGTGCCGATAACTCTGAAACATTTCACAAACCTCTAGCAGAGCCGGAGTACACATAGACAATATGTGCTCATTCGACAAATACACAATATTTTGGCATGTTTCAGACAATGCAGACAGTATTTCTCACATACTGCAGATAGATGGCTCATCAGAAATGTGGATGTATGTGACATACAGCTATGAATCTGAAGATTAACCCCTGGCACCGTGGCTTACAAGTCATGCAGATCTCTGTAAACAGCTCTTTTTAAATCTTAGGAGGTGTTCACCTTCTAACACACGGAGAAAAACAATATCTAATCAGAAATGAAACAAATATAAAGAAAGAAAAGCAGACATTTACATGCAATGCCTTTTGATAACAATCCGTTTCAGATGTAAAATGACGCAGAAGAGGCCATAGGGAAATTTAATTTGCTCAAGCTAGATTGGATTTATTGTTTGGAAACAAATTATAATTGTGTCTCCAGAAAGTTAACCAAGATCTAAACAAAAGGAAATCAATGACCCACCCCCATTAATCACTCAAAGCCAGCTACTTGTGCTGAAGAAACTAACTTCATAATCAATTTCTTTGTTTTGCTCAAAGGACATTTGCATTTTAGTTCATGTCAGCAAGCTTCCTGTGTCTGGTGCAATCAAAAATTGCAAGCCATCCACATTAATGGAGTTTTTTTTCCTATTTATTCAAGTGCATATCTCTGAATACTCAAGATGATTTTAGCTTATTATGCAAACTACCCTACAAATATTTTAAAGACAGGGGGAAAAAAATGCCTGTTGAGTGGCAGACTTAACTTTTCTGATGCTTGTCATGCTTCCAGTGTCATGGTGATATTTTTTCTCTGTATGCTACATCATCTAACACATTTTTCTTTTAGTTTTAATGACTAACCAACCAATATCTGCTCCTTAGGATCTTGCAATTGAGCACCCACGGGACTTCTGAGAGCAGACAGAAATGCCTCCTGTTAGTTGTGTCTAGACATACTATTATGGCCACCAAGGTCATTATCAAAGCGCGCATTATACACACCTGTTACCATTGTTTAGATGCTCGTTTTTGGCTGAACATCCAAGCTCTTATCTGGCCATTTGTGGGCGTGTCTGCTTCATTGTCTGCCCGCCTGAGTAGAAAAGATGGGCAGGGACCCCGAGAGACGCCCAGATCTGGACCTAACCTCTCAATGACACAACACAATGAGTCCACGGCCTATGAACTACAAAAGCCAGACATCGACTGACCAGTCATGCATTGATTTCTGAGATGTAAGCAATCAGATGCTCTCATGTGAGGGCGGTAAATGGAAGGAACCAGCAGTAAAGCTTTCAGCTGTTACTGGATCATTTCAACATGCAGTAATATAGATTGTTATGAAATATAACCATGTTAATCCATTTGTGACCAAGGACTTTATCATACATCTGTTTAAATTGGGGTAAAGTCTTGAAATATGTTATGGACACTAGTATCTAACACTGCAAATTTCACATTTTTAGATCACATGAAAAAAATCTTCCTTCTAATCAATAATTAAGGTTAAGATATTTTTTATGAGATAAACTGCTAACATTTTGTTCATTACATTTTGTTTATTCTATATTAAACACGCAAGTTCATAGTTACCTCTGACTTGATTGTGCTTCATGTAAATCTGAGAACAGCCATTTATCTTTCAGTCTTATCATACTATATTCAGTCTCTGGACACATGGGGCGACTGTTTTTTTCCTAATATACAATCAACTGGAAGGGCACTCAGAGGGTGCAGACCTCCACCCGGGCAGGCTCTATCTTCAGTGTTAGCTTTCCAACATTAGGGGGCGCTCACGTGAATTTCCCCATTCGGGAACTCATTTTTTTCCTTATTCCAATGCAGCACGAATGTTAATGAAAGTGAAAATGATTTAGTGTATTGCCTCGTGATTCAGAGGTCATGGGTTCTTTCTTGGTCCATGCGGCACCTTATTTTAAACAGGCTTTATGAAATTTATGCCAGTTGTTTTCTGTTTATGATATATTATGATTACACATAATTTCATATATTAATAATAAGATATTATGATTTAAAAACTCACTTTCTAGCCAAACAGTTTGACCAATTTTCTTTTGAAGTGTTCTCTGGGTTTGCCTGGGCACAAATCTAGATGGTTTTATTCTGAATCCACATGATGTTTGCAGCCTTTATTGGGATTTTTAAGTTTTTAGGAGTTTTTAAGTTGAAATTTGGTCACTTGTTACAAAGTTCATTGCAATCATATCTTGTCATTTGAGTGCAGTAAATGTAGGGAATAAGTAACGACCACTATCAGTTGATGCTTTTCATTGGCACTGATCAGTTAAATAATTTAGACCAGCAGTTAAACAGGTAATTATCATTTTGCATCAACTTTTCTTCTGGAATCACAATGATTTCAACAGCACAGAATTCCAGGTTTGGTCACCTGTCACATGTAGTGAAACTCTATTTTTGGCCACTTCATTATTTCATTAGTTTTTTGAGGACTACCCAAGTATGTTATACCCCATGAGAGGCAGATTTAGTGAGTTTGGACAACAAACTCAAATAATACAAAGCCCTAGTTCCAAAAGGCACCAGTTCAAGGCAGGAAGAGAAAACATCCTATATTTGTCCATAAAACATTTGAAATGTTATTGAAGTGTCTTCAAAGGACACTGAATAAACATATTGTAAGGTTGCCCACGGTCACACACAAATCGCCCCAAAGGGGATTGCTGGGAAGTAATCTAATCATTTCTTTTAACTGAGACACAGTGACATGCAGTGTAGATAATGATCCCCATGAAAAATGTACTATATTTTCAAAAGAATATTCCCTGTCTGCTGACATTAACATAAAGATAGTTCTACATCCTGGAGCCATATCAACAACATGTACTTATGTTTGGTTGCTCGTATTTGCATATGCAAATAATTTTTTAAAATTTTAATTCAGTCCTTTTATGTGACTTTGTGTGATGAACAAGCGGCATCAAGTGGTTGCACAATGAGGTTTCAGTACCACCAAGAAGAAGCATTTGTGTCATTTTAGACCAAGCTTAAAGCATTATAGCTGAAATTAACCACAGTTTAATATAGATTTTTACACATCTATCATATTCAATGGCACAGTGTGAATATGCATTGTTGTTTGGGTGTATGGGCTGCCATGCGAAATTAGCCGCTTTGCTTTGTTGAAATCACGGGGCGGGGTGTTGAGTGAGGGGGTTTGTTGAAGTTTTACCGCTGACATTTTGATCCTGCAGTGCATTAGAAGAATTCAGTTAAACATATTTGTGTAGGTTTCACAGGAGGAAGGTATAGTGCTCGAAACAACAGGGTGCTGTGACCCTTCACTTTGCTTACATAATTTGCAGCAGAATGCAAAAAGCTTTTAGACACAGATGTGACCCATTGTAATACCTTTCTAAATGCAATCAAACACTTTCTACAAATATGAGCAGGACTTTTTAAATGTGAACCCTTGTTTGACATGTAATTTTGTCCAACCCACTCCTCTTTCATTTCTCCATCAGCTCTCTCCAGTTATGCCCACATTTCAGTTGATGAAATAGCTTGACAAAACACTAGTTTGTGTTCTACGTCTGCTCTGAATGAGGTCTCTCGCTCCCTCTCTCTCTCTCTC